>VMDO01007629.1:76356-90271 GCA_007922755.1 Pedetes capensis | reverse complement strand
CAGCAGAGATCCCAACACAAAACTGGAAACCTTTAAACTACTAGAAGAAAAGATAGAGAACACACTTCAACATATAAGCATAGGCAAGTACTTCCTTAACAATTCCAATTCCCCAGGAAACTGCACCAAGGATTAATAAATGGGATTACATAAACCTAACAAGCTTCTCTACAGCAAAGGAAACAATTAATAAAGAGACGGCCTGCAAAATGGGAGGAAAATCTTTGCATCCTACACATCTGACAGAGGATTAATATCTAGGATATACAAAGAACTCAAGGAATGTCACACCAGAGTGACAAATAATCTAATAAATAAATGAGCAATGGAACTGAACAGATGGTTTACAAAAGAAATACAAATGTCTAACAAACATATTAAAAAATGTTCAATATCCCAAGGCCTTAGGAAAATCCAGCTCAAAACTACACTGAGATTCCATCTCATTCCAGTAAGAATGACCAAGTTTAATAAAACAAACAACAACAGATGCTGGTGAGAATGCAGAGAAAAAGGAACACTTATACACTGCTGGTGGGACTATAAATTAGTTCAGCCACTTTGGAAATCAGTATGGAGGTACCTTAGAAAACTAAAAATAGAACTACATATGATCCAGCTATACCACATATAGGAATATACTCAAAGGAAGATAAGTCATCATACTACAGGGACACTTACACTTCCATATCTAATGCAACACTATTCACAATTGCAAGGGCATGGAATCAATCCAAATGTCTATCAATAGAGGGCTGGATTTAAGAAATGTAGCGTATATACATTGGTTGTTGGTTGTTAGGTGCCAACGAGTCGGTATCCAACTCATAGCAACCCTCATAGGGTTTTCAATGGCTGACTGTTTCTGGATTGCCTTGGGAGTGGATTGCCAGGCCCTTCTCCCATTTTTGCAGTGCTGGGAATTGAACTCGGGACCTCAGAGACTGCAGTGCAGCGCTCTACCAACTGAGCTAAATCCCAGCCCCAGCGTATATACATAATGGAATATTATTCAATAGTAAAGAAGAATGACATTATGTCATTTACAACAAAATGGATGGAAAATAACACAGACTCAGAAAAGAGAAATAGTACATGTTCTCTCATATATGAGAGCTAGATCTATCTTAAAGGTATATATATATATATGTTCATACTTATCTAAGATTGGAACATATTAGTGGACTAAATATAGTGGGGAAGAGACTAGTAGAAGGGAGTGAACAATGGGGAAAGAAAGGGGAAGAGGCAAACAATGTAGAGAGATAAAGAGGGAGAGATAAAACACAAAACACAGGATGCGACTCTATGAAAATATAAAAAAAATGATCTAACCCATGGTTACATACAACTGTCATAACATGTTAATTAAAATTCTTAACTTTTTTGTTTACTTTGTTCTGCAAAAATGTTTAAGGAGATAGAAGTGAAAGTAATCTTGATTTGATAGCCACATAATGGATATACCAATTATCACTCTGTACCCCACCAATACGCATAAAGTATTAATAAAAAAAGAAATACAGAAAAAAGAAGTTCTATCCCCTGAGACACTCTTGTTGTTGTTGTTGTTGTTGTTGTTAGGTATCCGACTCATAGCGACCCTCTGTACAACAGGGGAAACCCTATTGTCAGTGCTTCTCTGCTGTTCATAGGGTTTTCAATGGCAGATTGATTTTTGGGAGGGGGTTGCCAGGTCCTTCTCCCAAGCCTACAGCTTCTGGTGTTCCCAGGCGGTCTCCCATCCAGGTACTAACCAGGCCCGACCCTGCTTGGCTTCCGAGATCTGACGGGATCGGATGCCACAGGGCTACCGCTGCAGGGTTGAGACACTCTTACCTTGCCCTAAGCTTTTCCCATGATGCTATCCCTTCTGCACAGCAGTACCAAGCGCAAAGCTAAGATTCACGGCAGGTCCACCTCGTACCAAAGCCCTGGCTCTTACCTCCCACCCTCTCATAGGGACAAGCACACCTACCCATGATGTTTTGCTCCCAATGTTAAGACTCTGCCCAAGCATCCCTGAGATCTAAGGTCATTGAAGGGCTGCTGCAGCCATCTAAGCCCAGCGAGCATGAGAGGGGTGGTGTGTGCACATTCTCACCACAAATGCGTGCACACACACAAGTGCCCATGCACACACCAGTGTCACCAAAGACCCCCCCGTGCCGTAAGACAACCCACCATCAATTACATTGGATATCACAGCACAACCCAATATCCTAAAAGGGAAACCTACTGTTGTAATTGTCCCCAGTAGGAAGCAGAAGAGTAAAAGACATCTTCTATATCTACTTTTCTCTTTTTTCTTTTTTGTGTTTATGTGATACGACAGGACTGAAACCAGGCCCTCACACACAAGCTTTGCAAGTGCTCTACCACTGAGCTGCACCTCCAGCCCATTTTTGCCTTTTTTTTTTTTCCAGTACTGGGAGTTGAACCCAGGGCCTCGTGCTTACATGCTCTGCAAGTGCTGGACCACTGAGCTGCACCCCCAGCCCATTTTTTTACTTTTTGAGACAGGGTCTCACTGAATTACACAGACTGCCTCTGGTCTCGAACTTGTGATCCTCCTGCCTCCACCTCCAGAGCCGCTGGGATTACAGGCATACACTATCAAGCCTGGCTCCTTTTTATTTTTATACAGGGTCTCCCTAAATTATGCAAGCTGCCTCTGGCCTCGAATTTGCAATCCTCCTGCCTCTGGCTCCTGAGTGGATGTGATTACAGGCACGTGCCACTGCCTGGTCAGTTGTGCCTACTTTAAACCTAAGTTGTCAATCCATTTGTGCTGGGACAGAGAATATACACCGTATTTTATAAGAATAAGAAATCAAAACCAAAGTTATAATTCAATACCATGCCTGACTTCCCAGCCCCAGCTGTAGCCTGCTCCTGGCTTGAGCCATAAAACGTCTAATTGCTCACGAGGGGTAGAATAAAACACGTTTCTAGAGAGCAGTAAGACTGACTGCCATGAAGGTCAACGTCATTGCTGAGGGCCAGAGAAGGGAGAAGAGCGCAGATTTTACCTCGTAAAGAAGGCGTTTCCCTGGGGGACAAAGAGCACACAGGACATGGGGTGAGGGGCAGGGGCATGCGTGGGAATTCTACAATGTCTGAGTTTGTCAAAATTACTCCAATTATGAGATATATTACCCTAAATGGCTCTTTTCCCTCGCCAGCCACAATTTCCCATTGTAATTTTCGTCTTCATCTGAAAAGCATTTTTACCAAAAAGAACGTGATATATTTATTCCAAAAATGGGCAGCAGCCAGATGTTGGACACGATGCCAGGCCCGTGTGTCCTGACTGAGCTGGTCCTGGGGATGTTTGTTGGAAGCCACTGACCACTCCTGAGGGCAGCAAATGGGAGCCTTGAGACAAAGCTGTGACACAGCCTGCAATGGAGGGAAGTTTCTCAAATCAACATGCCCGAGAGTAGGCAGGCAAAACTGACAGAAAACAGAAAACCAGCCCTTAAATTTCCAATACTGTTTTATCTCACTCTAACAAAACAATGAAATCATGATATTTCTCTTTTTTTTTCTTTTTTCTTTCTTTTTTTTTTTTTTTTTTTTTTTTTTTTTTTTTTTTTTTTTTTTTTTTTTTTTTTTTTTTTGGCAGTACTGGGTTGAACCCAGGGCCTCACACTTGCATGCTCCGCAAGTGCTGGACCACTGAGCTGCACCCCCAGTCCATTTTTTTACTTTTTGAGACAGGGTCTCGCTAAGTTACACAGACAGCCTGTGGTCTTGAACTTGCGATCCTCCTGCCTCTGCCTCCCAAGCCGCTGGGATTACAGGCATGCGCCACCGCGCCCGGCTAAATCATGATATTTCAATTAGGATTTCCATCCCAAGTATCACATTTTCATCTTCTGCAGCAAAGGAACCAAGAATGATGGAAGTTTCATATTCCATAGGTGGTACTTTGCCACTTTAGTTGATAAAGACTCATTTGAGCTCGGTGTTTCTGAACATCAGCTGGGATGGGTAGAAAGGCAGACTCCTGGTCCCTCTTGCAGATCAACTGAATCAGAGACTATATCTTGACATGACCCTAGCTGGCCTGTGTGCACCTTAGAGTCTGGGAAGGACTGTGTCAACTCTAAAATGAAAAGCGAAGAGATAATGAAATAATGGTCATCGCCACTGCCATTAGTGGAGAGCTGACAACATACGAGGTACGTTAATTGACAAATTGTGTATTACTCTTTACAGTGATCTGAAAAGAACGAATCGTCATCTCATTTTACAGATGAGAAAGTTGACACTCAGGACAGTTAAATAACTTACCATGAGCCCCCCTTGAATAAATGGCAGAGACAAGATTACCCCACACAACACCTCACCTATTAAATCATATTGCCTTTGTTGTTGTTGTTAGGTACCGTCGAGTCGGTATCCGACTCATAGCGACCCTCTGTACAACAGGGGAAACACCATTGTCAGTGCTTTTCTGCTGTTCATAGGGTTTTCAATGGCAGATTGATTTTTGGGAGGGGGTTGCCAGGTCCTTCTCCCAAGCCTACAGCTTCTGGTGTTCCCAGGCGGTCTCCCATCCAGGTACTAACCAGGCCCGACCCTGCTTAGCTTCCGAGATCTGACGGGATTGGATGCCACAGGGCTACAGCTGCAGGCCCATATTGCCTTTAGGTACTTGAAAATGTTCTTAAGGTAAAGAATCCATAAACTTTCTAGAATTACTTGGATTTGGTGACATGTTTCTTGGGTCCATGAATAAATTGCGACATCCCTCTATAGTCCAGAAATCTTCCCTATGTGAATAAAGCATTCTTTAAAAGTTGACTAGATGTGGACACTAAAGAAAAAAAAAAATACTGCCCACATCTCCCTGCAATCACAGGCCACAAATACAATCAAGACCCCATAAACTGTTCAATAAAATGGCAGCAAAGAAAAGTCATTCCAATGAGCCAGTCCACTTTCATAAATTGTCACTTGCATTGTTGTTGTTGTTGTTGGGTGCCGTTGCGTCGGTATCCGACTCATAGCGACCCTACATACAACAGGGGAAACACTATTGTCAGTGCTTCTCTGCTGTTCATAGGGTTTTCAATGGTGGGTTGATTTTTGGGAATGGGTTGTTGGGTCCTTCTCCCAAGCCTTCAGCACCTGGTGTTCCCAGGCGGTCTCTCATCCAAGTACTAACCAGTCCGGACCCTGCTTAGCTTCCAAGATCTGATGGGATCTGATGCCACAGGACTACGGCTGCAGCCTGTCACTTGCATAAATTCCTTAAATAGTCATACCAGAATTAGTATCATCAGAACTGATAAGGTCTCAATAATGAAAACCCTGGGGATCCTCTGGGCAGTGAAGGTATCTGCTTCACTTTTTCCCACTCATTGTAGCACATAGCCAGTGCCCAATGAATATTTGTTAAATAATAAAAGAATGACTGAATTACATAACTTTTTCAATCAGTAAGCATTCACTGATTTGACAACTATGAAGCACCAACAAACTGAGACATTATGTTAGGTATTAGGGACATTAAAGGGTAAGACACTATTCCATAGCTTAATTTTGTACTTATTTAATTTTATAATTTTTAATATACACAGAATAACATTGAGTCATACACAAGACTGCATCCTGCCCTTGTTACTACTGTCAACCTTAAAGGTCTCTTTCATAATATATACTGTCAAGGACAGGTTTTGTGGAAGACAATTGAGGGGAGTAATGTGAAGGTCAAGTACTTTTCATTTTTTGTGTAAATAGAGATGAAACTTCGCTCACTTGCCTGCTGCACATCTCCTCATAAGCCAAGGATCAGAGGTTGGGGATCCTTGATCTACAGAATGGAGGAAAATGCTCATAAATCTACAGAATGGAGGAAAATGCTTATAAATTGACAATTACACGGTTGTCTTGTGATATAGGTTCAATAATCTGTAATTATTCTCATTGATGGCATCCATTAATCACAAAATATTTTTAAATCTTTCAACTCTTTGTAAAAAATAGTATAGGTCAAAGTGATCATCTGGGCACAGTGGCACACATTATTAACCCCGGTGACTTGGGAGATGGAGGCAAGAGGATCATAAATCTGAGGCCAGAGGCAGCCTGCATAACTTAGTGAGATAAAAAAAATTAAAAGAGGTGGAATGCAGCTCAGTGATAATGTGTTTACAGAAATTGTACATGAGGCCCTGAGTTCAACTTCCCAGTACCACAAAAAGAAAGAAAGAATACTGATCTACAAACTCAGTATGATGCCTAGCAAAACTTCAATGACATTTTTCACAGAAAAAAAAAATCTACAGATCTACAAAGGACCCAAATACTTAAAGTATTCTTGAGCAAAGAGAACAAAGCTGGGGGTATCTCACTACTTGATGTCAACATCTACTACAAAACTGTAGTAGTATAAACAGCATGGCACTGGTATATAAAAACAGATGTGTACATCAATGTGACAGCACAGAGAAGGCAAAACAATCCCACACATTTAGAGTCATCTGATTCTCCACAAAGGTGCCAAGAAGGCATAACTTAGTGAGACCCAATGGAAAAAGGACATCCTCTTTAGTAAATGGTGTTTGGTAAACTGTATTTCCACAGGCTGAAGAACAAAACTGAACCTTTCTCTCACCTCCGATACAAAAATCAAGTCAAAATGGATTAGAGACTTAAACATAAGACCTGAAACCATAAAACTACTAGAAGAAAATCCAGGGGAAAAGCTCCTTGACATTTGTGCAATGATTTTCTGGCTATAAAACTAAAAGCAAAACCAGATATATGAGATTATATCAAATTAAACATCTTCGGCACAGCAAAGGAAACAAACAAAAGAATTTGTAAGTCATATATCTGGTAAGAGTTTAACACAAAAAATATATAAGAAACTCAACAGGAAAAAAACAAACTGGGCAAAGGACTTTAATGGACATTTTTCTTTTCTTAAAAAAAATGCATACAAATGGCCAGTAGGTATATGAAAAAATTGTTTAACATTACTAGCCATCAGGGAAGTATAAAATTAAAAGCACAATGAGACTATCTCACACCTGTTAGAATAGTTTTTATCAAAAAGATAACACATGTTGGCAAGGATGTGGAGAAAAGGAAACTCTTATACAGACATTATGGAAACAGGATGGAGATTTCTCAAAAAATTAGTAATTAGAATTACTATATGATCCACAAATTCCACTTTTGGGGGCATATCCAAAGGAAATAAAATCAGTATGCCTCAGAGACATCTGAATTTCCATGTTCATTCCAGCAGTATTCACAATAGCAAGATGGGAATCAAAATAAATGTCCATCAGTGAATGAGTGGATAAAGAAAATATGGTATGTATACACAATGGAATACTATTTGGCCTCTAACAAAAAAAAATCTTTTTGATTACAATATAAATGAATCTGGAAGACACTATGGTAAGTGAATAAGACAGGCCCAGAAAGACAAATACTGCATGATATCTCTTACATGTAGAATCTAAAAATGTCAAACACATAAAAGCAGAGAGTGGAATAGTGGTTACCCAGGGTGAGAGTATAAAGAGGCATTGGTCACAGGCACAAAATTTCAGTTAGACAGCCTGATAAATTCTATAATATTTATTGTGCAACATGGTGACTATAATCGATGATAATGTATAGTTGGAAATTAAGAGTGGATTTTAAATGTTCTCACCACAAACAACTGGTAAATATGTGAGGCAATGAATATGTTCATGTATTTGATTTAATCATCCTACAATTTACACAGTCCAAAATATCATGTTGTATCCTAGAAATACACACAACTTTTGTTTTTCAACTATGAATAAATGATGAGTCTATTATCTTTCATAAATTCCCTTTTTTTTTTTTTTGCGGTACTGGGGGTTGAACCCAGGGCCTTGTGCCTGCACGCTTTGCAAGTGCTGAACCACTGAGCTGCACCCTCAGCCCATTTTTTTACTTTTGAGACGGGGTCTCGCTAAATTACGCAGACTGCCTCTGGTCTGGAACTTGCGATCCTCCTGCCTCTGCCTCCCAAGCCACTGGGATTACAGGCGTGTGCCACCGCGCCCAGCGCTCATAAATTTCCTTTTTAAGATGAAATTATTTCATAGTGGTACATCTCCAAGGGAATAATGTATTAGAAACTCCAGGTGAAGGGACAGATTTCCCACATTGTCACCCAGTGATCCTGGCTTGTAAGCAGCAGGAAGTCAGGGGACAGGCAAAGGCTTCCTGAGCGTAGAGAGCAGAGCATAGCCCCACAAGCGTGGAATCTTCCACTTACAGCAACAGTAACACCTCAAGCCCTCCTTTCTCCTCCCACAGAAGCAAAACCTCCCTCCACAATCCTATCACCAAGGAAAGCATAAGTCCTTTGAGTCTGTCAGCTTGTTGTCTTGTGGGGGCTGGCATGTTGCTGTGATGCTGAAAGCAATATATCTCAGATACCAGCAGGGCCACCCATGGTGGACAGGTTTCAGCTGAGCTTTCAGAATAAGACAGACTAGGCAGAAGGACCTGGCAGCCCAGTCCGGAAACAAGTAGTCATTGAAAACCCTATGAATAGCAGAGAAGCACTGTCCAAAATCATGCCAGAAACTGAGCCTCCTAGGCTGGAAGCCCCTCAAGAAATGACTGGGGAAGAATTAGCTCCTCCAAGTACAGTTGACTTTAATGATGGGAATGGAATAAAGCCTGTGGGACCTCCTTTTGCTGGTGCGGCATGACTCACAATGAAAAGAAACACAGTGGGTGCGATAAGGGACTCAAACATAAAGAAAAAGATCATGTGCATGGCCCGGTGTTGGGCAGTGTTTCCTTCTGTTGCACTCGGGATCACTATGAATGCGACCTGACTTGAGGGCACCTAACAAACAACAGTTATTGGTCGTGATTCTGCAATGGATAAGCCACCAGGCATCTCTGAATGGGAAAATGGCTAGGGCACTTGCTAGTACTCTGCTACTTTCTCTCTGCAGCTGCCTCCACGAAAACCAAGCCAACAGAACTTAATCCCAAGCGATCAAGCAAGCAGCCACCAGGATG
Organism: Pedetes capensis; assembly: GCA_007922755.1. Taxonomy (NCBI): domain Eukaryota; kingdom Metazoa; phylum Chordata; class Mammalia; order Rodentia; family Pedetidae; genus Pedetes; species Pedetes capensis. The sequence goes on along the minus strand of VMDO01007629.1, from coordinate 81,232 downwards.
GAGCCTCCGGGCACAGTCCTTCTTTTGCACAGCCTTCAGAAGCCCACATGTTAGACGCTGGGTGCTTTCCACCACCCCACTCAGCCCAGAATCTGCCTGTTTTATGAACATTCACTGTTTCCAGGGTTCCCCAAAGTGAGTTCCCCGAGGTATATCCTCTAAAGGCTCTGATGACATATGTCTGAAGTGCGGTTCAAACAAAGTGAGATAATGTCATGTCCTGGTTACAAGTGTGCCCTCTGGAGTCAGACTGGCTGTGCCTCCCATCAACCAAGTGACCTTAGACAATCCATTCACACTTCTGCACCTCTGGGTCACCATGGGTAAAATGGGAATAGAAACATCTAATACCAGCATGATTTTCAAGAAGTTGTAAAATAGGACTCACACAAATATTGAATGCATCTTTGTCAAGGCTTTATTTAACTCATTAAAAGGGATCCAACAGGTGGGTAAAGGGGGTTCAAGAGCATTTGACATGTGATATGGGATTAGATTTCTAGATTGTATACAAAACTGGTTAAAGTCCCATAGGTAATAAATCCGTAAGCTGTGGTGTTATCTCTCTCACTAGCCAAAAATCACCTGCATCTCCACCAGACAGATATCTGCACGTTGACAAGCAGTCTCTGAGGCCCCTTTGTTATGTCTCTCAGACCCAGCTGGAGGAAGTTCTCTACTTTAGAGGCTTAAGTGATAGCACAGTGCCCCCCTGACAGTCTGGGATCACTTCCCGCTCAGAAATTCTATGACCTTCCTTAAGTCAGCAAAGTCCCTTTTACCACAAAATGTAATAATTCCCCAGGCCGCAGGGATTAGAGTGTGACATATCTGGAGAGCTATTGTTTTACCTACCACAGCAGGCTTCTTAGACAGTGTCCAATGTGACTCTAAGAATGTTCAATCCTCCTTTTGCCTCGCGTTCAGGTATTGGGTGAATTTTGTTAACCACTCCCCAGGGGGGTTGGTGAGGATTTAATGCGCTAATTCTCATAACACACTTAGAACGGGGCAGGGTGCAAAGGAAGTGCTCCACAGTCGGCCATCTTTCTGTGCCTTTATTTCCTTACCTGTCAGATTTGGCAGTAGAGGTGTCTCCACTGTGAGACTGTCATAAGGGTTTAAAAAGCTAACACATAATTACCCAAAAGCCATACACACAGAAGGATTCAGGGTACCTTCAGCCTTGAAGAAGAAATGAAGGTAGCCACACCAGCAAACAGTGGTCCTGACTGCAGGAGGCTGGAGGCAGAAAGTTCTAGCACCTCATCTCTCCTCTGGACACTGCATCCTGTATTTCAGGTATGGAGAGAAAGAAGGTACTATGGATTGAATGTTTGTGTCCCCTAAAATTAGTATGTTGAAATCCTAATACCCAATGAGACTGTGTTTAGAAGATACAATTGTTACTGAGACTACTAAAGGTACATTGTTGTTAGGTGCCACTGAGTCATATCTGACTCATAATGACCCTATGTACAACAGAATGAAACACTCCCCAACACTTTGCCATGCACACGATGCCCATAGTTGTAGCCACAATGTTTCTTCTCATTTTGAGTCCTGCCACAGCAGCAAAAGGAAGTCCCAGGGCCTCTACTCCATTCCCATCATTAAGGTAGACTCTACTTTGATGACGTAACTCTTCCCCAATCGTTTCTTGAATGCTTTCCAGGCTGCGGGGCTCATTTTCTGGCACTATGTTGGACAGTGCTTCTCTGCTATTCATAGGGTTTTTAATGGCTGATTGTTTGGGGAGTGGGCTGCCAGGTCCCTCACTGTGGTCTGTCTTAGCCTGGAGGCTCATCTGAAACCTGTCCCCCAGTAGTAGCCCTGCTGGTATCTGAGATACTGGTGGCATTGCTTTCAGCATCATAGCAATATGCAAGCCTCCACAACATGACAAGCTGACAGACATGTGGGGAGAAGATACAGAGTTAGGGGTAAACAAAGTCATAAAGGTAGTTCCTGGTCCAAGATTAGCACTCTTATTAGAAAACAAGAATCACAGGAGTGCTTGCTCTCCCTCTCTCTCTCTCTCTCCCTCTCCCTCTCCCTCTCCCTCTCCCTCTCCCTATCCCTCTCTCACGTGCTCTCTCTCTCTCTCTCTCTCTCCCCTCTCTCTCTCTGATACTGAGGAAAAGCCAGATAAGTATATATGGCAATCTGCAAGCCTGGAAAAAAGCCTTCACCAGGAACCAAACTGGCCAGCACTTTGATCCTGAACTTCCCAGCCTCCGTTCTATGGTATGTTGTTATGGCAGCCCAGGCTGAGTGAAACAGACAGCAGCCCGAGGCACAGAAGCCCAACAAGGACAGCTGGGGTGAGGAATGCCCTCTGGCTATGAGCTGCCCTTCTCCGGTAAACCATCTCATGCTTCCTTGGGCAGAGCACAAGGACAAGGCGGATCTGCTGGAGTGTCAGCCAGAGAAGCCAAGGAGACGGAGAATAATGGAGTAATGGCCTGGGTGCTTCCTCCCAGGGAGGCTGAGATCTGCCATCGCGGGTTTCAGGTCATCTTCCCTTTATGCAACCCTGCGAGGTTTAAATTAGTGTGCAAAGGGCAGGTTTTGATTGTTCTCTTGTTAAAAACTTTGCCCCGTCTGTGCACCCTTTTCTGCCTCCCCCAGGAGAATCCTCATCCTGACTCTCACCACCCCCCCCCATCGTATGCTCTTGGGACCTCATGTTGCTGCAATTCTGTACTCCATTTTATTCATTTTTGTTGCAGATGCGAATCATGGTGTATAAACTCACGCATGCAAGAAACGTGCCTTTCTGTGATTGTGATAGAATTCAATACAATTTTTTTTTTTTTTGCAGTATTGGGGGTTGAACCCAGGGCCTCTCGCCTGCATGATCTGCAAATGCTGGACCACTGAGCTGCACCCCCGGCCCATTTTTTTACTTTTTGAGACAGGGTCTCGCTAAGTTACACAGACTACCTCTGGTCTCGAACTTTGGATCCTCCTGCCTCTGCCTCCCAAGCAGCTGGAATTCAATACAATTTCTAATCTGAGCCCCTGTCCACACAGAGGGCCCCTAACAGCCACTACAAGAATTCCTACCAGTCTCTGCCTGATGTCTTACGGACAACTTGATGTTGACACAGGACGTTAGGCAGGGCTGGGAGCACAGCAGAACAGCTGCTCTTTCTGTAGCACGCTCGCATGCGCTCGCTCGCGCCCTCTCTCTCTCTCTCTCTCTCTCTCTCTCTCTCTCTCTCTCTCTCTCTCTCTCTCCTTTTTTCTTTTTCAGTACTGGAGAGTTAAACCCAGGGCCTCACACATGCTTTTTGCAAGTGCTCAACCAGTGAGCTGTACCCCCAGCCCATTTTTCACTTTATGAGACAGGGTCTCACAAAGTTACACAGACCTCCTCTGGCCTCAAACTTGTGATCCTCCTGCCTCTGCACCCAGCCCTAAAGTGACTTTCTACTGAGTCTACACCCTTCCAAGCACACAGAAGCAGTTTATAATGCCTCAGCCTGCAGCCATACCACTGTGATGTCCTATCCCATCACATCTCCGAAGCTAAGCAAAGTCGAACCTGGTTAGTACTTGGAGAGGAGACCACCTGGGAATACCAGGTGCTGTAGGCTTGGGAGAAGGACCAGGCAACCCACTCCCAAGAAACAATCAGCCATTGAAAACCCTGTGAATGGCAGAGGAGCACTGACAATAATGTTTCATCTGTTGGATGTAGGGTCGGTATGAGTCTGACACCAACTAGAGGGCACCTAACAACAGCAACAACAACAACAATGGCTACCCCAGCTACAGGTCTTCAGGGTCCTCCCAAACCCATCTTCCAGGGGCTCTGTGTAGCCGACTTCCCTCAACTCATGCAGCTTCCACTGGAAACACTCTCCCAGCACAGGCACGAGTGTGCCTGCTGCTTGACACCCCTCCCCTCTTCTCCAGCCCAGAGGGGAGTGCTCGCAGACTGGTCACATGGATAATCACTTAGAACCAACTTCTCCCTGTGTCAGAGAGATGGCCCAAACATCTGGTTCACATATTTCCTCCCCCGGCCCAGTCTGAAACGTTCTACCAAATGTTGCAAGAGAAAAAATACAACCTGTGCAGTGCTGCAGCTGGCCCATGACACTCGGGGACAAATCCACACGAGCAGAGGTCCGATTTCAGCCTGCTCACTTCCATGATTCAGGACTAAGCCCTCGCCCAGCTCCTCCCTCCCATCACCGAGAGGAGAATGCCCTCTGAAAACAGCAGGTAAAGTCAGTCACTGGTACTGGGGAGGCTGCCCCAGAGCATGGCGACAGAAGCACCTCACACTCGTCATGGTATCCCTCCATGGCACCCTGCTCCATCCATCCATCCATTCATTCATTCATTCATTCTACAAGCCTCAATTTTGATTCCCAGCACAAGTCAAGCCAGGCCTGGGAGTGACAGAGAGCAAGGATTTTTGAGAAAATATCACAGATCACCTGTTATGGCCCTTTCGTCTTCTATATTAGAGGGAGGTAACACACCATGGACCGCACAACCATTTCAATGGTATAGCCAGGAATAGGACTCAGTGTCACTGATCATCCACGTCACTGGGGAAACTGAGGCGAGAGGCTGGCAAGCAGAGGAAGGAAGGGAGAAAGGAAGGGAGGAGGGCAGGGAGGAGGGAGGGAGGGAAGGAAGACAAGAAGGCAGAAAGGCAACCAGGAAGGGAGGCAGGGAGGGAGGAAGGAAGGAAAGGGAGAGGGAGGGAGAAAGGAGGGAAGCAGGGAGGGAGGATTGAGGGAGGGAGGATGAAAGGAAGGAAGGAAGGGGAAATGAAGGAGGGAGGGAAGGAAGGAGGGAAGGAGGGAGGGAAGGAGGGAGGGAAGGGAGGAGGGAAGGAGGGAGGGAGGGAGGG
>VMDO01007629.1:32798-76256 GCA_007922755.1 Pedetes capensis | reverse complement strand
AAAGAAAGAAGGAAGGAAGGGAGGGAGGAAGGAAGGAAGGAAGGGAGGGAGGGAGGAAGAAGGAAGGGAGGGAGGAAGGAAGGAAGGGAGGGAGGGAGGGAGGAAGGAAGGAAGAAAGGGAGGGAGAAGGAAGGAAAGTAGGAAGGAAGGAGGGAGGGAGGGAAGGAGGGAAGGAAAATAGGAAAGAAGGAAGGAAGGGAGGGAGGGAGGGAAGGATGCCCCTCCCCCAGGCTCACCTGTGCCCTCTCCCTTTCCTTCCCACCCTCTGCAGCCCCACAACAACAAGGCACGTTCATTGTGTGACTCCTTAACCCTGGGGGACTCCGGGTGAAGGTGCTGGAGCAGCCTCCGCAGCGCAGGGCAGCATTTTTTCCTATACGTTCCCGTTAAGGCCATCCATAAATTCGATGAGTGGTTTTGACGTTTTTCTGCCTCCTTCCTGACCTAAGCCTCTGCACAGAGCCCCTCAGTCCTTTCTCGTGGCCCATCTCAGTGTTTATAAGGTGGGAGAAGTTGTGGGACTTACCTGTCGCCGGGCCAAGGTCAGAGAGAGCAAAGCGCGGCTTTATTAGGCAGGCCTTGGACGCGTTCCCAATGGGAGGCTCCCTGGCGCACACACGTGCTGTGACTGGTGAAATACCTCCTCGGGCCCCTGCCCAGCTGGAAGAGGGGCCGCGGCCACTCACCCTCACCTCATACATCATCGTAAATCGTCTCCCGTCTCCCGCCACCTTGCCTCCTTGCCCCTCTGCAGCCGGGGCTATGAGGTCACTAGGAAGGTGTCCCCACGCCTTCCCCCCAGGAGGAGGAACACACTTCACCCTGCTGTCATATCCACCAGGCTGCTCAGATTGACCACGCAGCAGGGACTAGGAGTTTAGGTCAGTGGTGCGGAGGAATCAAGGCCCCCTGGGACCAGGGGTCCCTTAAAAATCATCTGCCTGGGTCTCGCAGCTCCCAGGGGAGGAGGCAGGCCCGCAGGGGAAGGAGCCCTCTGCTGTCGTGAAGCAGAAGTGAGCTGGCGCCCCAGGACCTCCAAAGCCACCACACACCTGGTTTTGCTCACGGGGCACGAGGATCTCCATTGAGATCCACAGCTGTGTTCACGGAACTCTGTTGTCCCTGCAGGATGCTACCCGGAGGGCCTGCCCCTCTGGACTCTGCAACGACAGAGTTCATTCAAAATGACTGACCCCGGCAGGGCACAGTGGCGCATGCCTATAATCCCAGCGGTTCAGGAGGCGGAAGCAGGAGGATCGCAAGTTCAAGACCAGAGGCAATCTGCGTAATTTAGCGAGACCCTGTCTCAAAAAGTAAAAAAAAAAAATGGGCTGGGGACGCAGCTCAGTGGTCCAGCACTTGCAGAGCATGCAAGCACGAGGCCCTGGGTTCAACCCCCAGTACCAAAAAAAAAAAAAAAAAAGGACTGACCCCATGTTTTAAAATGGAACCCAGCTACCATTGTCTCCAGTGACAGCCTGAGCTCGTATATGGAGAAAAATAATTCGTTTGCAGTTCTTCCTTCCTAAGAAGACTACAAAAGTCCTGAGCTGGACAGAAGAAAGCAAGCCTGGCTGCTCTGGTCCACTCTGGATTCTGCATCTTCTCCTAGGCTCCGCTGACCCTCTTAGGGCCCCACACAGTTCTCCTCCCTTGCGACCTGCCACTTCCTTTCCCCGTGTCAAGGTCATATTTTCAGCTTTGGCTTGTGCTTTTCTCTAAGCTTCTTTGTTATAGCAATAAAAGGCCAGTTTTATATTTGACAACTTTTTGCAAAATGGTCAGATGGGGTGGGGGGGTCCAACATACAAATGGATTTGCTCCATTGGCTAGAAACAGAGTGACTTGATATTTCCTGTGTAATGTTAATAAACACTCGCCCTGTGTGGAGCGAGTCAGAATTTTCCCTGGTTAACCGTTTCATGCCTTCACTCCATGGCCTGCATTTAGCAGGGTGGAATGAGGCCATGGGGAGCTGCTGGGACAATGGGATTTCTTTTTCAATATAGCGGGGTCTGGTGCAATAACTTTCCAGAAAATAATTTACTTAAATTAAATAAATAATCTCTCCTGGACAGAGGTGTAAATTCCAGTCTAGTGAGGTTGGGTTCCTTTGAAGAACATTTAATCTTCCAAATGCTGGATATTAACTCCTAACCCAGAAGGCACTGGGATAAGAGTTTACATTTTTACAACCCATAGAATAGGAGAAAATATTTGCCAACTATAATTGTAATGGGCTGGGATTTACCTCAGTTGGTAGAGCACTGTGCTGCAGTCTCTGAGGTCCTGAGTTCAATTCCCAGCACTGCAAAAATGGGAGCAGGACCTGGCAATCCACTCCCAAGGCAATCCCGAAACAGTCAGTCATCGAAAACCCTATGAGTCAGATACCGACTCACCGGCACCTAACAACAGCAACAACAACATAATTGTGACAGGGAGTTGACGCACAGAATTAGAAGTCCAAAAACTCAATAGCAAAAAAAATAAATAAAGAAATAAAATAAAGAAATAAAAGTGGACAATAGATCTAGATAGACATTTCTCAAGAGAAAACATACAAATGGCCAATAGAGATATGAAAAACGCTCAACTTCACTAATCTTGAGGAAAATGCAAATCAAAACCACCATAAGATACCGCTTCACCCCAGTGGCTCTTATCAAAAAGATTAAAGATAACAAGTGCTGGGAAGGATATAGAGAACATGGAACCCTTACACACTATTAGTGGGAATGTAAATTAGTACAGCCATTGTGGAAAACAGTATGGAGGCTCCTCAAAAAATTTAAAATAGAACTACCATATAATTCAGCAATCCCATGACTGGGTATATTCCCAAAGGAAATGAAGCCAGTAAGTCAAAGACATTTGCCCTCCCATCTTCATTGCAGTACTGTTCACTATTGGCAAGTCATGGAAACAACCTCCATGTCTGTAAACTGATGACTAGACAAAGAAAATGTGATACAGATACACACTGGGATACTTTTTTAAACCATAAAAAAAGAATGAAATCTTGTCACTTGTGACAAGATGAATAGAACGAGAGAGCGTTATGTTAAGTCAAATAAGACAGGCACAGGACAAATACTACATGATCTTTTTCAATTTTTTTTTTAGTGGAAACTAAAAAAAAAATTATGTCATAGAAATTCAGAGTTGAATGGTGATTACCAGATCTGGGGAGAATAGCAGGTGAGGGAGGGATGGGAGAGGTTGACCAATGGGTATCACATTATAGTTAGATAGAGTAAGAAATTCTGGTGGCCTGGTGGCCTGCTGCCATACCACCATGGTGTCGGATCCCTGTCAGATCTCAGAAGCTAAGCAGGGTCAGAACGGGTTAATATTTGGATGGGAGACCGCCTGAAAACACCATGTGCTGTCGGCATAGGAGAAGGACCTGGAAACCCACTCCCAAAAAGCTAATCAACCGTTAAAAACCCTATGAATGGCAGAGAAACACTATGATAGTATTGTCTGTTGTACATAGGGTTGCTATGGGTCGGAGACCAACTCAACAGCACCTAACAACAACATTGCACAATGAGGTGGCTATAGATAACAATAATATATGGTACCTTCAAAAACCTAGAAGAAAGGGTCTTGAAAGTTTTCACCCTACAGAAATCATAAGTGCTTGAAGACAGAAATATGTTTAACCTTATTTAAACACTATGCAGGGGCTGAGGATATAGCTTAGCATGACAGCCCTGGCCTACCATACACAATGCCTTGAGTTCAGTCAGCACCACAAACAAACAACAGAAGAAAAACAACATTATCCAATGTATACACATATCAAAGTATCGCCTCATATCCTACTAATATATGTACAATTTTATATTTTTATGTATCAGTTAAAATAAAATTTTAAAAAGGTTACCCATACAATAGTATACATTACTATCTTTTATTTTCACAACAACCCCATGAGGTACACATTATTATTTCAAATGAAGATGTGAAGGCTTTAAGAGGGGAAGCTGTGCAATATTATAAACATTTTTAGAGGCAGAATCAGACCCGTATATGCATGTGGTTCTGTAGCCAAAGCTGAGTACCTAAACATTTTGCCCAAATGTGATGAGGAGGAACAGTGCCACATCTCCATATTGCAATGGTAGAGAATCCATGCTTTAAATATAAGCCACGTTACCTAAAAGACATCAACCTCCAGATGCTCTCCACTTCGGAATTGACTTACAATATATCATGGATGCTAACCCCTCTGGTTCTGAATTGTTTTTCTTCGGTTTTCCAAAGTCTCAACACTTTGACAAACTCTTGGTAAGCCTGGAGATGCCAATAGAACATGGTGAACATCAGAGTTTCCTTATGAAGGGTTGTTTTCTTCTTCTTCTTCTCCTTCTCCTTCTTCTATGCCATTGAATCGGTATCCAACTCATAGCGACCCTCTGTACAACAGAGGAAACACTATTGTCAGTGCTTCTCTGCTGTTCATAGGGTTTTCAATGGCAGATTGATTTTTGGGAGTGCATTGCCAGGTCCTTCTCCCAAGCCTACAGCTTCTGGTGTTCCCAGGTGGTCTCCCATCCAGGTACTAACCAGGCCCAACCCTGCTTAGCTTCTGAGATCTGATGGGATCGGATGCCACAGAGCTATGGCTGCAGGCTTATGAAGGGTGTTATGGTTTAAATGTAAAGTGTCCTTCAAAGGTCACATGCCTTAACGTGCAGTCTCCAGTTCCTGGTACTATCCTGGGAGGTTATGAAACTTTCACAGGGGGCATTCTTGCTTTGCAGAAGTACCTCCTTGGGGCTAGGTCTTTGGACGACTTTACCCCAGACTCACAGCCCTGGTTTCTCTTTCTGCTCCTGGTGCCATGCCGTGCGGTCACCAGACACAGTGCGTGCTGCTGCCACCATGACTTCCCTTCTACCCTTATGGACTGATGGCTAACTGTGAGCTGCTAATAAACTTCTTCCCCCATAAGTTTGTGTTTATTGGTTTTTCTGCTATAGCAATAACATATGCAAGTGGGGGAGACATAGCATGGGCAACTAAGTGGGGGTTGTATCTGATGAAGAAGATTGACATCAGAAAATTCAGCTGAATATTTTCAAGGTCCAAAGACACAAACAAGTGACCTCAGTGTGCTTTTTGCATGTACCCTATAGTTGAGTACATCCTGGCTCCATGGTTCCGACTCTCTAACTAATCCTCATCCCCACTATAATTTTTTGCTTGAGTCCACACTTTAGACTTAATTCATTCCATGATTATTGGGCAGAGAGTTCTTAAATGTCTATTAGAATCAATGGATGCATAGTACTGATCACATACTCTATTCTCTTGATCTTCTCAGTCATTCTACTCTTTATTCAAATTAAAGTACAGATATTATTGAATTGCCTATATCTCCTTTTAATTCTGTCAGTTTTTGCTTCATGTATTTTGGGACCCTGTTGCTAGGTTTAATTGAATGTTTTATTAATATATATGTCCTTATTTATCTTTTGTAATAAGTTTTTACTTAGAGTCCATTTGTTCTGGTATTAGTACAGATACTCAGCACTCTTGATTGCTCCTTGCATGGTACAAATTTTTCAATCCTTTTTCTTTCAATCCATGCATATCTATTACAGATGTCATGTGGTTGGAGAACTTTTTATTATACTAATCTCTGCCTTTTAATTAGAATATTTAATATACTTATATTTAATGTAATTGCTGATAAGGTAGGATTTATGTCTGTCATTTTGCTATTTGTTTTCCATATGTCATCTTTTTGTATTTTTCTGTCCCTAAATCACTATACTCTTTTGTGCTAAATAGGTTTTTTTTTTTGGTCTGTTATTTTTAATCTTCTTGTTTCTTTCACTGTTTTTTTTTTTTTTTCAGTCACTTCTTAGTGCTTTCCTGGCATTACAAATACATATTAATTCATGACAATCTATTTCATATTAATATCAACTTAAATAGGGCTGGGATTTAGCACAGTGGGTAGAGCACTGTGCTGCAGTCTCTGAGGCCCTGAGTTCAAGTCCCAGCACCGCAGAAATGGGAGCAGGGCCTGGCAATCCACTCCCAGGGTAATCCCAAAGCACTCAGCCATTGAAAACCCTATGAGGGTCGCTATGAGTCGGATACCGACTCGACGGCACCTAACAACAACAACAACAATCAACTTAAATGATATATAAAACTTTTCTCCCTTCCCTTTCTTTGTGCTGTTATTATCATACAAACTATGTCTTTACACATTGTATGAAAATTAATATACTTATGATTATTATTTTTGTAGCTGTCTCTGACATCATACAGAAGAAAAAAATAATTATAAACTAAAACTACATTTTAAATGACTTTCTATTTAACTATGTAATTACCTTTGCTAATATTTACTTTTTCATGCAGATCCTAGTGATTCATGTCTTGTTTCACCTTAAAGGTTTCCTTTAGTATTTGTTGGACAACAGGTCTACTAGTGATAGATAGATTTTTCTGAGCTCTTGTTCTATCTTATAATGTCTTAATTAAACCTTCATTTTTGGGAATAGTTGTGTTGGATGTAGAATTCTCATTGATGTTTAATGTTTTCTCTCAGCATTTTGAATGGCATGCACTTACTTACTGGATTGTATGGTTTCTAGTGAGAAATCAGCTCTTACTCTTTGGAGGAGCACTTGTACATGATCATTCTCTTTTCTCTTGCTGCTTTTAAGATTCTTTTCTTTTATTGTGATGTACTTAAGTGTAATTCTCTGAGCTTATTCTATTTAGAGTGTGTTACACTTCTTGGATATGAACATTAATTTTTTATTACATTTGGGAAATTTTCAACCATTGTTTCTTCAAATATTCTTTCTGAACCCTCCTCTCTTTTTCTGCTATGCTTATCCTCCTACCCTCTATTTCTCTCCCCCTTGAGGATTCATATCATGTGAGTGTTTATATGCCTGATAGTGTCTCACAAGTCTCTCAGGCTCTGGTAATCTTATTTGTTCTTTCCTCTTTCTCTTCCTCAGATCAGATCATTTTAATTACTTGTCTTCAAATTTGCATGTTTTTTCTCCAGTCTCAAGAACAACTAAAGTGAATTTTTCACTTCAATTATTGCACTTTTCAAACCCAGGATTCCTATTTGGGTGCTTTTTATAATTTTTATTTCTCACTGATAATCTCAATTAGTCAAGACATTTTCATGCTTTCCTTCAGTTATGTAGACATGTTTTCCACTAGGTTTTCAAATATATTTAAAATAATCTTTTTTTAGTAAGTCCAACATCTGGGCTTCCTCAGAAACAGTACCAGGTGACTGCTTTTTCCTCCCTGTATAAAAGTCATATTATCTTATTTCTTTGCATGTATAATACTTTTAATAATAAAAAATGAGTGTTTTAAATGGCAATTTTTAATTATCCCTCCGTCACTGCCAGAGTTTATTGCTATTGCTATTTGTTATTGTTATTTGTGTTGTTTACCATGTGAAATCCTTGCTTTATTGACTTAGTACCCAGCTAATAACTGGACAGAGAATTCTTTAATGCTTTGAATCAATAAATCTCCCATTCTTTGATAAAGGGTTTGTGTGCTTGCTGAGCATGCCTCCAACACTCAGCTAAATGGTTAGCACCTCTCCCTTATCCTTTGTTCCCCTGACTAGACCCTTAAACTTAGCTGATGGTGAGAGTTTAGAGCTTTTCCAGATTGTCACCTAGTACCCACATTTCCCAAAGCATGCATATGGTCTTCTATAGTCTTAGGAACTTGTCAAAGCTCTTCAGAGACCTAAATGGACATGTTATTTCCAAGATTTTCTTGTTAAGTTGTTACTTGTCCCATCTGGTATCCACTACCTCAGCAACCATGACATTAGACAATTGCCCTTGATTGTTTCCAGTAAATGGCCCTAAGGAAAAAGCTGCTTATATAAGTTATCTCTGAATCAGGCAAATAAGATAGCCTAAGAATGGAGTCCTTTGGGGAGTCAACTGACAGAACAAATAATGGCAATTCACCGAAAACAGGACTTTGAAATATACTTCCAACCCTGTACTGCCCCCTCCAATGGCTGGTAGGTATCTGAATCTTATTGTCATTACAGATTATTTTTGATTTTCAAGGCTACTATGGAGCTAGAGATGAGGCAATATGAACAGGAAAAATTAAAACTCACTGTTCACACTGTTCACACCAACTTTTCCTACCACAATTCAGCTACTTTTCTTATTAAGTGCCCCCTTAGTAACAGGATCACCAAGGGGATTTCTCCAAGCATTTGGTTAATTTCTACAATTCTGAAAGAGTTGATTCAACTCTTTTTTATCAGTATTCTTGCCTTTATGGAAAAGAAGATATTTAGAGGTTGTTATTCTGTCCGTTTTCATTGAGGTCATTTTATACAATGTTTCTTTGCTCTGTTTGGCCCATTTGATTTGCTGACTGCTTCTTCTACTCCCTCCATGCCAATTTCCTCATTGCCCCCTTCCAACCAAGACAATTGTCTTCCTATGCCAGGTGTGCAACCATTTCTTCACCCTGCTACCTGTGGCCTTATGTAGGGTTTCTGTTAACTGTTACCTAAATCACTTCAACAATGTCTAAACTGGTTTCTCTGTGGCATGTTGTATTCTCTCTAATCTACTCCCCACCTGACAGCCAGATTGATCATTCTGAAACATAAATCTGACTGTCTTCCATAGTTTAAGCCTTTCTATAAACACACATCACTCCAGGATAAAGCCAAGTCATTACCGGGGCAGTCAAAGTGAAGCCTTCTTGATTTGAATCTACATTTGCCCTTGCAACTTTTACCCCAGCCACACATAAATACGCAACTACATACAAATTCTGCACTCTCTCATTAGTATTTCTCTCCCTTATTCTTCTGTAAAATCAATTCATTAATAAATTCAGTACCTATTTTGTAAGCACAACATCTACTATGCATGAATTCCTATGCAACACCCAGGGGAAAAGAAAATGAACAAGACAGGCAAGATTTTTCTCCTTGCAGATTTAACACTCAGGAAAGAAAACTGACAATAAGGAAATAAACCAATAAATAAACTAGATAATTATAGAATGCTGAAACTGTAAGAAATGGAGTAAATGGAATCATAGAGACAGAAGAAACCTTAATCCGTTTGGGAAGAAATGTTCTCTCCAATGAGCAAACATTAATCTGAGCCCTTACGGATGGCAAGGATACAGTCTGCGTGAAAGTCCTGAAACCTAGTGAAATTCAAAATAAACCAACACAGACACCAAAATGAAACCCAAACTGAAGTTAAAATAGAGAAAAACTTCCATAATCACCACATATTTTAATGAGTGTGTGTGTGCTCACACACACACACAGTGCACACTTAGCTTCAGTTCCTCAAGTGAGGAACTGCTGGATGGGCCAGCTGACAGATGGGAAATCCTCGTACAGAGCTATGACAAGGGTAAGTCTGTGGGAAAAACTGCTGTTATTTAGCTGGCCCACCCCTGCTGAGTGAGTCCAAAGTTTCCTTTGGATTCATTCCCACCTGAACTTCCACCCTTATGGGCTAAAAAGGCCTTTTACATTCATGTTTTATACAAAGAAAGAGATGAGGATTAAGTAGCAGCTGCTTAGGGCTGGGTGTAGTGAAGAAACACATACACATATATGCTCGGTTGTAAAAGGATTATATTTTGAAAAGAAACCTAAAACCTTCCATCCATGCTTCTTGGAGCCGTGATCCAGCTAAGGAGTGTTGGGTAAGCAATGTCCTTTATATTGGATAAGCAAAGTGAGAGTGTTCCATGAAGCAGGGTGTTCTCTGAGGAGGTGATAGACCCTTGCCACGGACTGAGTATTCAGCCCACAGGCACAGACTTTGCTGACACTGGGGGTTTCTTGCAGAAGTGGAACCACAGCCTGGTGTGCCTAGGAAAACCCTTTCTGTTACTGGCACTCTGCATTCATTTATTTAACAAATTACTATTGAGTGCCTACAATGCGCCAGCCCATAGTCTTAAGTCCAAAAATACATCTGTGGACATATACAAATCCCTAGTAGAATTATATTTGGGTGGGAGGAAAGACAGACAATGAGTAAATAAATGAGTAGAACAGAAAATGTGTCAGATGTTGAAAAGTCTCGTGGAGAAAAACTGAAGCCGGAAAGGGAATTAAGAAGTGCTGAGAGCTTCTGCTTCCAGCCAAGATGGAGTAACTGGATCCAAATTTACCCTTCCACTTATAACAACTAAAACTCTGGACAAGGTAAACGAAACAATGGTTTTCAAGTCACGGGTGATGAATATCAGTGATCCCTGAGAGATAAGAAGAAATCTAAGAGATTTCTTACTTAGAGAGACTACTTAGGCTGGCAAGACTTACTACTTACTACCTTACTACTTCGAGAGACTCTCTAGGCTGGAGTGAAAGAAGGACTGTAGGCAGAGCCCAGCATACCCACTGATTTGAGAAAGTGATGCTAGACATCTGGAAAGACCAAGGCAACTTGAGTTTCCAGGAAACAGCACCAGAGAGGACAGAGTTGTTCAGAGAGAAAACTAGGGGATTTCAGAGACTCCACTTAGAGCACTGGTCACCACCTGCTCTTGAGGAAACTCTCAAGGCTGAGGAAAGAATGGCCTGGAGGCAGCCTGGTGCCTAGTCGCTCAAGAAGCCTCAAGCAGCTATAGTGATCCAGGAGAGAATAGTAAGAGATGGACTCAGAGAGGAGATGGAGGCAGTTCATGGGAGGACTTACACATCACTGGAAGGACTTGAGCTTCTGCTCCAAGACAAAATGCTCTGCTGGAGGATTTTGAGCACAGGACTGGCATAATTGTGACTTCTACTTTAACTTAAAAGAATCACTCTGAATACTTGCTCTGGTCTGCATGAATGTCCCACCAAGGCCCATATGCTAGAGGCTTGGACCCTGGGATGGTGCTCATTGGGAAGTGCTATGGACTTTTGCCTGCAGCCGTAGCCCTGTGGCATCCGATCCCGTCAGATCTCAAAAGCTAAGCAGGGTCAGGCCTAGTTAGTACCTGGATGGGAGACCACCTGGGAACACCAGATACTATAGGCTTGGGAGAAGGACCTGGAAACCCACTCCCAAAAATCAATCCACCATTGAAAACCCTATGAACAGCAGAGAAGCACTGACAAAGTGTTTCGCCTGTTTAGGGTCACTATGAATTGGATACTGACTCAACAGCATCTAACGAAAACAACAATGGACTTTTAGGAGGGGGTCCCAGTGGAGATCCTTAGGTCATTGGGGGTGTCCTCAGGGTAGAGTGTGGGACCCTAGTCTCCTTCTCGCCTGGTCTCACTCTGGCTCCCTGGCTGATGAGGTGAGCAGTTTGCTCTGCCACATGCTCACACCATGATGGACCACTCTTGCCCAAGGCCCAAAGATTGAGATCAACTGGACTGGAATCTCGGGAACCAAGAACCAAAAAAACTTTTCTTTTTATAAGTTAATATCCCAAAGTATTTCATTATAATGACCAATAGTGGACTAATACCATACGGAATGGAGGATGGATTAGGAGAGAAGATGAAAGCAATGGAGCATAATGGATGTTATTGTTATAATCCAGGCAGAAGCTGATGGTGGCCAGGACCATGATAGAACTGAGATACTGAGATGACATCAGGGGGTGGGGACATGGCTCAGTGGTAGAGCACTTGTCAAGCATGCACAAAGCCCTGGGTTCAATTACCAGCCCTTGAGAGAGGAGAGAGAGAGAGAGAGAGAGAGAGAGAGAGAGAGAATATCAGAGTCTACATTTATTTGGAAAAACTAACAGGACCTGTTAATGGATTTATTCCAGAAAGTTATCTGCATACTACCAAAATTGTCAAATAGATTTTCACTCTATCTTATCCTTTTCTGCACCCACAAGAGAAGACACAAGCTAATGTAGGTCTCCAAGGAAGACTATTTATCCCATTTCTTCTACATTTTCTTTTCATGGGGTCTGTGTGTAAAAGTCAGGTGGTGAAAGTGAAATAGAAAGAAACTATTGCTGTTGCTTATCTTAATCCAAAGTCTAATTCCCTTAGGAAAAAATAACATTCTCAGTGAGCCAGCCTTACTTCCTAGAATTCTTTAAATTAGAATGTGATCTTCTTTGCAATTATCTCTTGTGCCTTTTTCCTTTTAGAAACCTCATCAGGAGGAGCAGTAATAATTTAAGAGAGAAGTTAGATATTCCTAGTTCCTCAGACAAACTGCCATCTAGTGTTACTCCAGATACACACATGACTATGAACAGGGCATTATTAATATGTATTTTTGTCACATCAATGAATAAGTAGAAGCTATGTATCATTTAAAAAAATTCTAACAATGTGCAATAAAATTCATAATTCATTTGTTACTTTTAAATGCTAGTAAAAGTAAATAGATTTTTAAATAAGAAAAAAATATTGATTTTAAGATGATTTCCAGAACCATCTGTAACTACAGTACATCAAATGAGTTCCTATTAAAGTCAAGGATAAGACAAAACAATTGGTACCCCTGATTTTATTTACTTTTCTTATGCAACTTTTGGACAATATAAGAAGAGAGAAAAAGACTATTTATAAATATTAAAAACAGAGGAGACAGCTTATTTGCCTGAAGAGTATATCATTGTATATTTAGAAAGCACAAAAAATTGAATATTAAATTTTTGAACTAGTAATATAGTTCGAGGGGCTGGGATTTAGCTCAGTTGGTAAAGGCCCTCTCTGCAGTCTCTGAGGTCCCGAGTTTGATTCCCAGCACCACAAAAATGGGAGAAGGACATGGCAACCCACTCCCAAGGCAATCCCGAAGCAATCAGCCATGAAAACCCTGTAAAGGTCACTATGAGTCAGATACGACTCAACGGCACTTAACAACAACAACAAATATAGTTCGATAATGTGTCTTATTTTGTGACATGCTATAAAATAATTGTTCCTATACCTAAAATAATAAATTAGAAGATGTAATATAAAAGTATCCTTTTATACTAACAAAAACACTTTAAACCCCTAATGAATAGACCTCAAAATAAATATCATGGAGTTTTTTACCTTTATTGGTAAATGTTGGTGGGGTACAGAGTAATACAGCATTTGCTTTTTCCATTATGCAACTATTACATCCCTTTTAGTTATACTTTTATCAACTTATGAAGTTTATGGAACCTTTGAACTAATATGTAGTAAAACTCATATGTATATTTGGTTTATGTTCCCCTATTTTTCCCATGTACTCATGAAGTTGAATCATTTACATTGAGATTATCCTGTCCTCCTTTATCCCTCTACATTGTTTCTCCTCCCTATTCCACCCTCTGCAATCTTCACTTCCCTTTGCTAGTTCCCTCCCTGCTTCTTTCTACTATTTGTATTATCACTTCTTCACTAAGTTTAACTGAGCATCTTTATATACCAACTTATGTATAGGATTTTTTCTTCCTTTAAGTAAGATTCAGTTCCCACATATAAGTGAGAATATATGGTATTTCTCTTTTTGAGCCTGTGTTCGTTCACATAAGATGACATTCTCCAGCTCCATCCATTTTGCTGCAAATGGCATTATTTCATTTTTTTATTCTGAGTAATATTCCATGGTGTATATGTACCATAAATTTTTATCCCATCTTCTGTTTATGAGCATCTTTGTTGGTTCCACATCCTTGCTATTGTGAAGAGTGCTGCAGTATCCTGGGTTTATATTATTTGCACTGATACACTATCTGTAGAATTTACCCTATGGTGAACAAAATGCAATGTGTGTAGTTAACACCTTGATCATGGGCAAATCAAAGGAAAGGGGACAATATTAAAGCTGGCAGGTTGGTGAGAGGCCACCAGTGTATTTCAGGGAGAAGATGATAAGGTTCTGAAGTAGGAGGGTCATAACAGGTATGATAAAGACGTGAAACTTTAACATTTGAGGCCTAGAATTTGACAGAAGGCTCTAAGCAACCAAATGATAGATGAGGGAATGGTTCAGGATAATGCCTGGTCTCCACAAGTCACTGAGTATGACAAGGAATACAGACAGAAGAGCAGGGTCTAGGGAGGGGAAAGATGGTCCTTTATTGACATGGGTTAGATCTGAAGTTCTGAGACATCAAAGTCAAAGTCCAGCTCCCTTAATGTTTGATTCTAGACCTAGACTTACTTGTTGTTGTTGTTGTTGTTAGGTGCCGTGGAGTCGGTATCCGACTCATAGCGACCCTCATAGGGTTTTCAGTGACTGATTGTTTCGGGATTGCAAGTGAGAGATTATTCCATGTATTATATTTACTTAATGGATATTCCTGAGATCTTAGCCAGAAATGCATACTTAACTTGTCATTAGCCTACAGAATTTCAGGAATACAGGTGATTACAGAGGGAGAACAGACAAAATGGGGAGATAAAACTGTGAAAAGAGCAAACTGGTCATATTCCCAACATTTTACATCAAGCAGGAAAGAAGGACTCATAAAAGAATATGAGGAGTAGTCAAGCAGGTAAAATTGAAACCAGATTGGCATGGGCCATTGAAATTGGAGATGAGAAAGAAGGGAAATTATTTATTCCCTACCCAGTGGTAGGGAACAATGAAATAAAAGGAGAACTTACAAGAGCCCCCTGGCTCTTAAAAACAGGAAACTATCAATAA
Source organism: Pedetes capensis (assembly GCA_007922755.1). Classification (NCBI taxonomy): domain Eukaryota; kingdom Metazoa; phylum Chordata; class Mammalia; order Rodentia; family Pedetidae; genus Pedetes; species Pedetes capensis. Next base: position 61,638 of record VMDO01007629.1, on the reverse strand, counting down.
ATTGTTTGAATGGTTTCAAGGATAAATGAGTAGAAAGATAAAAGAGAAATAAAGAGATACAGAAAGCAAGAAAAGAAAAAGATTAGATTTGTCCATGAAGAGGAAAAGTAGTTATAAGGCTCTAACCATAAGCAGTAAGTCAAGAGAGGGCTTTTAGTGTGGGAATAATTCTGTCATGGTGGGAATTCTTATCCAAATGTTGGGGGAGAGTCCCTTCCATTTGTTGTTGTTTTTGTTAGGTGCCATGGCGTTAGTATCCAACTCATAGAGACCCTCATAGGGTTTTCAATGGCTGACTGTTTCAGAATTGCCTTGGGAGTGGATTGCCAGGTCCTTCTCCCATTTTTGTGGTGCTGGGAATTGAACTCAGGGCCTCAAAGACTGCAGTGCAGCGCTCTACCAACTGAGCTGAATCCCAGCCCATCCCTTCCATTTACCATGCTTTCTTTCTTTCTTTCTTTCTTTATTTATTTATTTATTGCTGTACTTGGGGATTGAACCAGGGTCTCGCACATACTTTGCAAGAGCTCTATCACTGGGGTGCACTCCCAGTCCACTTTTTATATTTTATCTTGAGACAGGGTCTCACTGAGTTACACAGGCTGCCTCTGGCCTTAAACCTGTGATCTTCCTGCCTCCACCTCCCACATTGTTAAGATTATAGGAGTGAGCCACCATGCCCAGCTCAATGCTCTAATTATTGTAATTATTAATAAATATTTTTGAAATAAGGTAGCAAGGAAACAATTCAGAACTCATAAAGGCAGACATAAGTTAGAGTGGGTTAACCAAGAAGGAAATTCCTCTATTTTATATTCAAGATGATATTGAATAATATTCCAAAGTTGCCCACGATGGTTTCTTGGATCTACCTTAATATATCCTGTTTTGATGCTTTGGGCTGCAAGTTACAGAAAACTACAATTCCAGTTGCTTTTAAAAAAAATTGAATCTTTTGGTGATCTTACATAGAAAAGAAGCTCAGAGGTGGGGGATTTCCAGGGTCAGATAATTCACACATTGAAAAATACCATCAAGTTCTACTGCAGCAGGAAACCTGGTTTAGGGAGACAAGCAAGGCTGGGTTTTTCCCGTGCTCTCAGGCCTGAGGAAGTAAACTTCATTCAGAGTGAGCACCTCTGTAAACCCACTGGGCACTCACAGCCAAGCCTGTTCTCCAACAACTTCACCAGAAATGAAAGTTATCCTTAGGCCTCTTTCTACCTGATTCTTGCCTCTCTCTCTCAGTTGATTTACAATTTACTCAGAGAAGAAAGATGCTTTTATTTTAACCTTTTCAAATTCCAACACTAATGATAGGTGTGTGACAAAATGAAATTCTGATAAAATAAGTGAGGCCTGACTTTCCTGCATCAGTGGCATCCATTGCCACCAGAAGTGATCAAAGTAGTGCATGGACTTTCTAAATAAAGTTTTATAAGCTCATTGCATAGCAAATGGTCTTGATAGCCAAGGATTACAAGCCAAAGCTTGAGAGGGAAAAGTTTTGTTCTAGTTCTAAAAGCTTTGGTTTTGAATATCCAGAGCCAGGACTTAAATAATTATGTCCACAAAACTAATGCTATAAATGATTGCTTTTCAAATGGCAGGTTGAAACCACTGGTGGATTGGAAGTCAACATAGTGGGTTGCAATTAGATATTTTTTAAATGAGAGACTAGAATAAAATAAAATACCAGTGTATTACACATAGTAAGGATAATTATTGTTTCTTGAATTTCTTTGTGTATGTTTGTGTGTGTGTTAAGCTCAATGTAAAATATATTTCTGACTATGAGTTTTGTCAAAGACTTAAAAGACACTGCCAATGAAAAATAATTTGCCAGCCAGGTGTAGTGGCACACACCTCTAATCCCAACACTCAGGAGGCTGAGGCAGGAGGAGTACCAATTTGAGGCTAGCCCAGGCTACATAGTAAGATCCTGCCTAAAAAAAAAAAAAGTGGGACTGTGGATGTGGCTCAGTGATAGATTTCCTCCATAGCATGCACAAGTCCCTGGGTTCAATCTCCAGGAAGAGTCTGATTGCCCAGTCTCTCAATAGAGTAGATCAATAAGCTCAGTTTGGAAAATATGTCATATCAGAGGTGATGAGAGTCATGAAAGAATTGAAAGGGTAAGAAGCATGGTGAAATCACAGCTGCAGGCTGAGCTTGGCTTCCAGAGCTACATGGTTGGGGGAAGAGAGAAGATTCCAGGAAGAGGGGGAACAAAAGCAGACTGGAAGTTGGTATCAGTCCCTTCAGAGAGTAATCAGAAAGTGCCAGCGACTGGGCAGATTTTAAACAACAGAACCTTATTGCTTGGTGGGATTCCTAGAGAGGACCACAATGGCAGGGTCCAATGGTTGGCCCACTTGGAGGACCAACATGTATCCTTCAGGGCCAGTGACCCTTGGCCTACATCCTGGTCCTTCACTCCTCCCTCTCCCATCAACTGACCAAAGATGGCCCCTGGCCAGGCCAGCTCTGACACAGCCATCTCCACCTTGATTGGTCACCAGGAGCTCACTGATAGGTTAGTAAGGGGACACCCTTGATTGGCCCGGCCCATGGATAATCCATCTATCTGAGGTGCACCCCAAATTCATCTCTTTTGAATAACCCCCTCATCTGGCAGGTATGACAGGTAAACTGACATACTCATCAGGGAATGCACCCTGATTGGCTACTCCCAGTATACACCCCTTCCCCAAAAGCTATATAAACAGGCCACTGGCCACCCCCAACACTCTATTGTTCTCCACATGCTATCCAGACCCCATCACCTTGAACCAGCGCACCCTAATCCCATGGCAGATCTTTAAGCAAGACTCCATGTTGAGCCCGGGGGCCCTGAAGAGCCAAAGGCACCTAGCAAGACACAAAGCACGCTCCAATTCTTCTTTACTCTTCTTTCTTTCCAAAGAAAGAACTTTACTCAGACAAGCTGTGAGACACAGCACCAGTAGACCATCATTATAGAGCATCACTTCCAGCTGACTAATCCAGCATTGCTCTCCCTTGCAGGAGCAGCTAAATAAGTCTCCACCTTGTTTTTGTGAAGAAGGCTCCCAAAGTCCTTCCTTTGGTGTCACCAACCAGGCTCTTACCCTAACCCCAAGGGTCCTGGGACATTACCAGTGCCGACACAAGGCCCCAAGGCCATAGCTGGGTTGGAGCTGAACCCCAACAACTCACAGTTGCTCACAGTTCTGGAGTCTGGGAATCCCAGATCAAGGCACCCAGAGAGATTCAGTATCTAACACAGGCCCCCTTTCTGCTTCATAGGTGGTGTTCCCTCTGTGTGTTCTCGTGTACTGGAAGGGCAAAGGAGTTCTCTGGGATCCTTTATGAAAGGGCACTAATCTCACTCCAGACAGTTCCACCCCTTCCCCTAAAACCCCACCAACTAATCCCATCAGCTTGGGGGTTAGGATTCAACCTCTGACTTTGGAGAGGGCACAAACATTCCAATTATAGCAGTGGGTAGACAGAGGGTAAATGACAGATCCAGCTAGCTGAAGCCAAGTTAGACTGAATGACAGGGTACTAGGGGATCCCCTTGGAGGTTCACCTAGTAGTTGGTCAATGGAAAGTCCTGGAATGTTTTTGAGCTGATGCATAACATGCAGGTAACAGGATGGCCTGAAGGCAAAGAGACAAGAAGAACTTTTAGACATCTGATGAATAGCAAACCCCAAGGCGATAGGCAAGATCTATGGCAGAGACCATAAAAACGACAAATATAACCTGTTACACTGGGATTTAGCTCAGTTGGTAGAGTGCCACTCTGCAGTCTCTGAGGTCCCGAGTTCGATTCCCAGCACTGCAAAAATGGGAAAAGGACGTGGCAACCCACTCCCAAGGCAATCCTGAAACAATCAGCCATTGAAAACCCTATAAGGGTCGCTATGAGTTGGACACAACTCGACGGCACCTAACAACAGCAACATAACGTGTTAGAGACTGAAGATTCGAGAGCTGCCACAAAACAGTCTATGTGAAAAGAACAGAGAAAAAGTTTCCAAGACTAAAAGTGTCCATCTCTTGGGCTTTGCAAATATGGCTCCTGATTAATCTTATAAATATTTTATCACTCAGAATGTTGCCATATCTCTGAGTCACTGGATTTTCACAATCACCATAAGAGGTAACAAGGGGATATCCCACAGTCTTCATCTTAAAGATGGGAAAAGTATAGCTCAGAGAAGTTGTCTGACTTCCCAAAGCCACACAGCTAATGACAGGGTTAGATTCACCAGATCTCTCTCTGCACCCAGGATTTTCTCACTACATAAGAAACCACACCTCCCATGTTGTCATTCTTTAATGACAAACCATCAACTTGTCGATTAAAATGATTCCAGGAGTTGAATTGACTTAATATTTCAGGGAGAAAGCCCATTTGAAATGTCACTGTGGCTTGGTGTAAGTTTATTTAATAAATATTTTTCTTATTTGGAGGTTTTAATTTTAAGTATGTGGTCTCCTCTTTTTGTATGATTATTTGCTCAAAAAAATTTTTAGTCAGCAACACACCTCATAAAAATTTAATATGCTTCAGGGCTCCTTTTACTGTTTAAAAAAGCACAAATCAGGCATTCTTGCATTTTGAATGTGGTGCCCCTGCAACCAGGCTCTCTCTGAGGAAGGCTCTTCCATACCCCATAGTGAAATTGCTCTTTTTTTAACAAAAACAACGCTCCAACGTGGGTCCTCTCAGATTATTCCTCCACTAACTCCAAGGGTCTGAACACCTATCGCCCAGAGAGGCCTCCACTTTCCCGTCTCCCACGTTTTTATCTCTTGAACCTTGACGACACCTTGCTCTCAGGTGTGACTTTTACGGGAGTAGGGGAGGAAGATGATGCCTCCAGAGCAGGATTGCCCTGAGTTCCCATCTCAGCTCCCAGCTCTCGTGAGACAAGTGGCCTGGGCAGCTCGGAGACTCGAGGATCACTTCCTCACCTCCTTCTCAAAGCAGTTCAGTTCCATGTCACAGGAGGATTTCATGAATGTAGGATACTGAACCTGAAACCACTGAACCTGGAGTGGGCCCTTGCTGAATATTTATTACCTAAGAGTCTGAAAGAGAATATTTGCCAAGAGAGCAATCATGGGCTCACAGCTCTACCTACTTGGAGGATTAGCACCTTGACCTTCCAGCCATGCTTTCCTACCAGGCCCAGAGATTTATGCTCATGGGCTCTTCCCTGGGCATATCCTACAATCAACTGCTTTGAGCAATGAGCTGGTGAGGTTTATTCAAAGTTAGAGAGCAACAGCTCTGAGTTCTTCAATTCCTTCAATGGACAACTATCTTAGAGGTACTTGCAGTTCTAGGAATTGAGGGTACAGACATGAAGCACATGGACAATATCCACATTCTACTAGAACTTACTTTCCAGTGAGGAATGCCGATGATAGGTAGACAGGCAAATAAATAAGAAATAACATCAGATAGTGATTGGTAGGCTGCAGAATAGTAAAGTAAGAGATGTGATAAAGTGCTGGGAGCCACATTAGGTAGGGAGGTCAAAGAAGGCCTCTCCGAAGAAGCAGTGTTTAGTCTGAGACCCAACTGCTGAGGCGGAAAAACTAAGGTGAAAATCAAGGGAGAGAGCCCACCAGGGAGGTGGAACAGGAAAACCCTAAAATGGAAATCTATGTGGGGCTTCCACGGAATAGGAAGAGCTGGTGGGGCCAGAGGAGAGTGTAGCTGGCATTTCAGGGTGAGCAGGGGTGATGGAAGATGACCGCAAGGAAGGAAAAAACAAATATCATGAAGCGCCTCATGAGCCAGGGGAAAGAGGTAGGATTTTGTTCTAAGAGGAACTGAATCCATTAGAAAATATAAACGAAGAAGTGTCATGGTTTAAATCTCTTCCAGCTTGGCTCTGTCCGCTCTTCAGAAGGCAAGAGCAGGGCAGGACATCTCTTTGGAGGTAGTATAGAGGACGAGATGGGAGAAAGGAGCTAATAAACCTGAAAGTCATGGCGGAGATGGACAGAACTGGGCATGCAGAGACTATGTGGGAAGCTGGATTGATAAGAAAGAGCTAATAGATGAATGTGGTGAGCAGAAGCCAGAGCTAACCCTAGGACGCTGGTTTGGTCAAGGGAGTTAACAGTGATGGAAGAGGAAGATGGGAAGGGAAGGTAGAAGGGAGGTAGAGGGGGAGATTTAAATGTTCTCCGTTGAAATATTAAGAGACCACATCTGAAGGGCAAGAGTTGAGACTCCACATCCACATCTGGAAGTTTTCCTATTTGTTTCCCCAAGCAGAGCCTTTCTGCCCACAGCCAAGGCATCTCAGTGATATGTGTTCCTGTGGTGGAGAACAAAAAGCAGCGCCTTGCAATTCCAGGGTGGTGGTTGTATCCACACACCTCTTCATTTCTCAGAACTTCAGTTTCCTATCTTACAAAATTGGAATCACCTTCTCTCCTCCAGCCTGCAGCCATAGCCCTGTGGCATCCGATCCCGTCAGATCTCGGAAACTAAGTAGGGTCCAGCCTGTTTAGTACTTGGATGGTATTTTCAGTTACATCATATGGCCTGTGAAAGCTGGACGTTGAATAAGAGAGACAGGAGAAGAATTGATGCTTTTGAATTATGGTGCTGGGGACAATTATTGAATATGCCATGGACTGGCAAAAGAACCAACAGATATATCCTAGAAGAAGTGCAACCAGAATGCTCCTTGGAAACGAGGATGGCTAGACTGTGTCTTACATATTTTAGACAGGTAGTCAAGAGAAACCAATCCCTGGAGAAAGACATCATGTTTGGGAGAGTGGCAGGTCAACCAAAAAAAGGAAAACCCTCCACCAGATGGATTGACACAGTGTCTGCAACAATGGGCTTAAATATAAATAAGATCGTGTGCCTGACACAGAATCGGGAAGTGTTTTGATCTGCTGTACATAGGGTCGTTATGAGTCAGACTCCACTCGACGGCACTTAACAACAACAAATCTCCTCCATGGAGTAGTGCATCCAAATACATGTGTGTGTAAAAGAAGTTTGAACTATACCCACTGGGCAAACATAGGTTCCATGAGCAGGGGCCATTATGATTCCATGTCAGAAAGTAAGATTCACCAGGATAAAGATTCAGTCTGCCTTGTTCCACATCTCCAGCACCTCGCATGAATATGTATGGAATGAGTGGATCATGGATCACTATGGAATGCAGGAGTAGAGGCTGTGAATGCCAAGTAACCTCAGGAGCATCTTCGCTGGACTCCTGCAATCCAGCACACAGTAAGTGTGAAATGAATGCCTAGTGAACTGAAGTCCTACAAATTCACTGGACTCATAGCCAGCGGCAGCTGACTCACGAGGGCTGTGCTCACCAGACAGCCAAACTGATCAATGCTCTCGTCCATCTCCTGCTTTTCAGAGCACTAACTCTTAGGTCTGACTTCTTCACTAATATGTACCCAGTGTTTGGGCATAATTTGCTCCCAGTAAATATTTGTCACATGAATAAACAAATCAGCAAATACATTCTTAAAACACACAGAGAGCAGGAAGATGATGAAGCAGAGCCCACACTTTTTAAGAGAAACAGGATTCAGAAGACTTTCAACCTTGAAAAAACTCCAGTCAGCTGCATCACTCACACTCCAGAGAGTACTGGGGGACCTTAAACTTCTCTGCACCTGGAGTGGCATAGTGAGGGCCATAAAGGAAATGAGAACAGCAAAGCATCGACTCCAGGTGCTGTGGGGGTGATGATCTGCTCATCTGTGGGGCTTACTTCTGGCCAGGAATAGAAACCCCACTAGCAACAAGCCCACTACTCTTGAGTCTTATGGAGATATACCACTCCGGAAGCCAGATTCATGTTAACTCAGAACTCAACTTTATTATACCAAACTCAAGTGAGCTCTATCCCTGCTAAACCAGACTCAAGCTCTGCGCCTGTGCACCATGCATATAAACCTTTTGGGTCAACCAATCAGAACTTGTGATGTCATGATGATGCTTTGGGTTAGCCAATTAGGTGACATCAGGTGATTGGACCAACCAATCAGATGATATCGGGTGATATGATATGGCATGAAATTCGAGGAGGGACATGCCCTAGTGCATTGGTCAGGGGCCATCTTACCTCACCTTATAGGCTGGGCCTCACATCTCGACCCCAAAAAGCAAACTTGAACCAGGTGTGCCGAGGGCAAGCCCTTATGGACCATTTTAGCCATTTGGTCTCAGCCTCATGGACTCAAGCCAGGTGTGCCACAGCAAGTCACAAGAGAGTCCTGAGTGTACTTTAGGATTCCAGGTGAGCCAGATAAGCCTCAAGCCAATCAGTCTCAGAGTCATGTCTTCTCCCTTCCTCTCTATGTCTCATCCCTACACTCATCGTCTCTCTGAACCCCTTTCCCAGGGCCTCCATATTCAGCATCAAGGGAATCCAAGTCCCACAACGGAAGCTCTTTAACTCAGCACGTAGCACAGTAAGTTATATCGGGCCACTCTCCAAGCCCCAAGTACAAGCTGCAGGTTTTGAGGTTGAAGCATCTGTACACATGCTTCCTCATCTTAACACGAGTGTCATTACATGTGATCATGGTACTGTGTTAGTAGGCTTACTCATTGCTCTGGCAGAGAAACCAACCAAAACAAACTGGGAGAAAAGACGTAGTGGGAGCCCACTCTTAAAGGATCACAGTCTATAATGGCAGCAGGGCAGGCACGACAACGGCAGGTGGCAATGGCCTCTGGTAGACAGCCCCATATCCAGGTGAGCAGGAAGCAGAGAGAGAGAGAGAGGCAGGAACTGTTTGTCTGGGTTAAAAACCTCCAAGGCCCAACCCCAAATGACCTACTTCTGTGAAGCTAGATCCTACTTCCTGAAGTTCCATAACTTCCTAGGACAGTACCACCAAGTGGGGACCAAGCATTTAAACATGTGATCTTTGAGGGACATATAGATTGGAACCATAACAAGTACTATAGTCATTTAGAAAGGTCCTTACTTCTTAAGAGATGCACACTAGAATACTTATGGGTGAAATATCAGGATAACTATACTTTAAGAGAATTAAATAGGTATGTTTGTCAGCTTTCCACGACTGTAACAAATCTCCAAGGCAATCAATTTATAAGGAGACAAGGTTTGATTTAGCTCACAGTTTTGGAGGTTCCAGTCCATGATGAGTTGCCCCCTTTGCTTCTAACCTGTGGTGAGGCAGCACATCATGGCAGGAGCAAAACTCTTCATCTCATGGACAGGAAGCAAGAGAGAAAAACAGGAAGGGGCCAAGACCCACAGTCCCCTTCAAGGACATGCCCTTAATGACATAAGGTCCTCCCATCAGACCCCACCTCTTGAAGCCTTCAGCACCTTCCAATAGTGCTACCCTGGGAACCCAGGCCCTAACACATGGGCCTTTGAGTTACAGTCAAGATCCACACTGGAGCAGAAAGGGAAAAAGTAACTCAAGGCGGAAAACTGATCATGACTGCTAACCTACATGAGGATGGGTAGACACAGCTTCTAGTTTCCTGTATGTTTGAAAATTATGATAAAACTGAAAACAAGTTAAAAAGTCAGAAGAAAAGGAATATCAATCTGGGAAGATTATTGAGAGGATTAAATGAGAGATGCATCATGGGTGCTCAGTAATATTATTAATTATAATACTACATTTAATATTTATTTCTATTAATTTTATATTACTATAATACTCATTCAGCCAATTCAGATTACATGTAGGCTCACACTCAGCAAGTTCTTCTTTGAAAATGTACAGAAACTCTTCCTTTTGGGTGACATGATAAAGTATACTACTTAATCCTGTTTCAAAACATTGTATGGCAGGTACTTTTGTATCTAAAAATCCTCTGGGTTGTTGCCCTGCTGCTGGACTCCTCTGGCTGTGAGCAGGAACCAGCCATCAAAGACCCACTGTCTGGTGAGGGTGAGCCGAGTGCCAGAGAACCAAGTCACCCGGAAAGGAGGCTTATGCCCACGGCTACTCTGAGAAGCCTTGAGAAAGGCAGGCTCAGAGGTTTATGCCCACAGTGGCTCCTTGCTTCTTCCAGTGATGATGCCAACTTCAAGTGCTCAGCTCAATACAGCTCTTTATTGCTTCGCCTGTTCCAGTCAGTGGAATGGACCCTGAATGCTCTGTGAACCACCCTTATATTCCCTTCAGGGACCAATCAGAGATTGCCACTCCATATGGGCCTTGACCAATTGGGGAGAGATGCAAATTTGGGTTTGTAAAAAGACCAATCGGGGGTGGTTCCTGAACAGTCCAATCAGGAGCCATTTGGTGGTTTGGAAACAGCCAATTAGGTGTTGAGGGGTCTGTGGAGAGGAGTTGGACACCAGCACCATCTTTGGAAGCTCCACACCCAGGAGTTCCCAGATGTAGGGCAAAGGTTACTGCCTGGGGAACCAGTCTCAGACCTCTGAGCAGGCCAGACAGGCCCCAGAGCAAACTGCCTCTCTGGGCAGGACCCTACAAAATCCCATGGGCACAGAGCCTGGTGGCATCTGTGATACTGAGCCATGAGTTAGATAGATCATTTCTTTCTGGAAAGATGGCTGAGGCACAGATGAAAGTTGTACCTTTGATGGTAGGAGCATGTGGGTGCATTCCTCTAGCATGCAAATAAAAGTGTGAACTCCAGAAAATGAATTAACTGGCTTCACCAAACATCTCTGTCCTTTGTTACACAACAAGATCATTGGCTACCCAAGGCACTATTTGGAGAGCTAAGTAATAGCTCTTGCACAAAGCGGGTAGTATGTCTAGCACATAGTAGGTCTCCTGTAGAGATGTAGGTAAAGAACAAAGGGCCTTTTGGGCATGGCTTATAAAGAGGTTTGTCAGTGGGTGTTTATTGTACACATTGTTTTTTAATTAGCATCAGTTGTTCGTTTTACTTCCTGTTTCTTATGGGCTTTCTTGGGCCAATTGACCTGGATTGTGCTTTCCAGGGGAAAACGGGAAATGACAAGGACAGCCTACTTACACAAGTGAGCGACCAATGAAGGCCAAAAGCGACATCTAGCCTGGTGGGCAGGACAGGTCCTGGTGTCCTCATTTTACAGTCAAAGGAACTGGATCATCAACTGCCCAGGAAGTGGGAGAGTCAAGGCCAAACCCCTGGGCACTGGGAGTGGATCCAATGCAGCGGCTTTTCTCGTCTGGACAAAATGAATTTTCTCTAGAGATAGGGAGAAGAGACAAGGCAAAGGCAGAGTGCATCTCTTCTCAGTCCTCCAGAGTGATGTGGCAAAGCCACGGCCAGGAGAGTGTTCCAACCACGCAGATGCAAACAGAGATGACCATTCAAATGCAGGGATCGGCTGATTCGTTGGGAGAGGAAACCAATTATCAACAGCCCTTGGAAGGCCCAGAGCGAGAGTGCTGGGAGGCCTCGCTGGGATCCGTGAGGCTCTGCTGCAGGCCAGCAATAAATAAGACTGAGGCCCCCAGGACTGGAGTGCCCAGGCGTCCTTCTCGGGGTGGGGTGGGCGGCCGTTCTGCTGGCCTGTGGGTGGCAGATTCCCATATATGGTGCCCTGGAGATGGGTGGGACGGACGCAGTCCTGGAGGCTTGAGCCCCGTCCTGGGTCTGCTCTCTGTAGAGGAAGGGTGTTCTGACCCGTGTGTGCTCCTGCCACTCCCAGCCCGGGCATCATGGCCACGGCTTCTCTGAGGATGTCAGCAGGAGCCCACAATGGGTCAGAGATGAGTCCTTGTCCCAAAGCTGCAGAGGAGCTCAGCCAAGGGAACACAGATCCTCCAGCCCCCAGCGGACCCTCGCGGAGGCGACCACTCGAGCACTCCTCCATTCACTCATCCACTCAGCCAACCTCCCCTGGGCGTGACCTCACCATGGGCCTGGGCTGGGCACGGCAGGAGCCAGACACTGGGGCAGATCTGCACTCGGTCTTCATCACCAATCCTCTCATTCCTTGGGCACAAATGAGCGGCTGCTTCCAACGCCACATTGCAGCAATAGCGCAAAACAGGTCTCATCTCTGACCTCAAGGGCTGATGGTGTGAGGGCTAAAGGACATTCTGCGGCCAGTGGTCTCAGCTTAAAGTCTTTGGAAAGTACCTTGGCCTCTCTGGGCCTCAGTTTCTTCACCTGCCCAATAGGCATTCTTGTACCTCCCTGCAAGGGTGCATGAGGCTCAGAAATAAAAGGTGTGACGGTGCTGGATAAACTCCAATCCCACACTCACAAGGGGGTGACTGCTATTTTGGGGATGGAGGGTAGGGCTTTTTCATTCCCTCTAAACTACTCACCTGCAGACAAAGAAGGCACCGAAAAACTGGATCAAGTTACACTCTCATAAATGGAGGAACAGGGAATTTCATAAAAAGACCACTGTGATGGCAGTGACTTATTGAGTGTAGGAGGCTGGTGGGACGAGGCAGAAATAATTTCCAATTACATCTGAACAGCATTTCCAGTTTACAAAGGCATTTTTGTAATGCATAGAACTCCTCCACCGGAGCTGGCCTTGCTCAGGTGCCATCCTGTCAGGGCAGAAACTACCTACCACCTGGCTCACCCATCCTGAAGACAAGAAACTGAACTCCAGTCATCAGGCAAGATCTTTTTACCTGGTAGGATTCATTGAGAATAGCTAGATCCATAGGGGAAAAAAAAAAAAAATCTAGCTGGGTACAGTGGTGCATGCCCATAATCCCAGCAATTTGAGAGGCTGAGGCAGGAGGATCTCAAGTTGGAGGTCAGATGCAACCTGCATAATTTAGTGAGACCCTGTGTCAAAATAAAAAATAAAAATGGGCTCGGGGTGTAGCCCAGTGGTAGAGCATTTGCCAAATATGTGTGAGGCCATGGATTCAACTCCCAAGTACTGAAAAAACATTTTTTTAAAGCTCTATGCAGATCTCTACATAATTGATGTTGTTATTAGGTGCTATGGAGTCGGTATCCGACTTATAGGGACCCTAGGTACAACAAGCAGGACAGTATTGTTACTACTTCTCTGCTATTCATAGAGCTTTCAATGGCTGATTGTTTTTTGGGAGTGAGTTGCTGGGTCCTTCTCCCAAACCGACAGCACCTGGTGTTCCCAGGTGGTCTCCCATCCAAGTACTAACCAGACCCGACCCTGTTTTGCTTCCAAGATCTGATGGGACAGGACTCCATAGTGGTACAGCTGCAGGCACATAACTGATAGAAAACAATGTCTACCTTATGGAAGTGCATGAATTGTTGGGATTTTTCATGCCACCACCATGATACAAATACAATTCATGCCCATTAGCAATGATTCTTTTGCATGTAGTAAGACCAGGTGCTGGAGGCTAGGGAGAAGGACCTGGCAGCCCACTCCTGAAACAATCTGCCATTGAAAACCCTATGAATAACAGAGATGCACGGATCATTGTGCCAGGCATGGCACCATGTCAGAGAGTGTTTCGTGCTATTGCACACAGGGTCACTATGAGGCAGATTCAACTTGACAGCACCTAACAACAAAACAAATTTTCACCACATTGAAATGGGGGAAGAAAGGATGTCCTGGGGGGAAATTCATGAAAATCTGCCAAAGGCTAAGGGGCAAAAGTCACTTAGTAAAGTCTCCTTGGAAGTTCTGACACTGATTCCCTGACTGCCCCAAACAGAGGAGGGTGGATATGAGCGCCATCTCTCTGCTGGGGTCCTGTTCAGCGGCTGTACCTGTCACCTGCATGCTGCATGCATCACCAGCGTTCTCAACATCCACCGTGGCCTGGGTTTAAAACAGTCTGTGAAGGAGCAGGCATTTCTTCCCACCAGGCCTGGTGTGCTAATTCATGAGAACTCTCGCTCTGTCTGAAATTGCTCCACTTTTTTGCTTTGCTGTTTCACTTTGACTGTATTTGGGGGGTTCTCCCTGTCAGGTGCCTGCTAGCTGTTGCGCAGCTACCAATAATGACAAGCCTTGAGCACACCTGATGCCCTCCAGCAGATGCCCTGCAGAGACCCCTGCTGCAGTTGCACGACACTGAGGGTGACTTCCGCCTGCTTATACGGCAGTGGGAGGCCCAATAAGGACCGCACCGGGTTGCTGCACTAAGAGACAATTCTGCCCCACGGTGCGAATGGCAGTAAACCTGTTGTTTTCTGTACCTTCTGTTTCAAGCAGCCTGTGGCTTTCTTAGTGACCATCTTCTGCCCCTCATGTTGTTGTTGTTGTTGTTAGACACTGTTGAGTCATGTCCAACTCATAGCGATGCTTACAGGGTTTTCAATAGCTGATTGTTTCGGGATTGCCTTGGGAGTGGGTTGCCACATCCTTGTCTCATTTCTGTGGTGCTGGGAATCAAACTTGGGACCTCAGAGACTGCAGAGCGGCGCTCTACCAACTGAGCTAAATCCCAGCCCTTTCTGCCCCTCATACATAGACCATTTTCAGCCCACTCATGCACCCCTCATTCTAGCTGATGCCACATCTGAGCCTGTGTCACAGCCAGAAGACCAAAGCCGCATTAGTTAATAAGAAAAGCAAAGGAAAGGGGGGTCTCATCCTTCCCGCTCCTCTACATTCAGGCTTACAGAGAGCGTCCAATCAATCACTGGCTTGTCAGCAAGCCTCCCTGACCCTCAGTCTCTTCCTCAGTGGAGAGCCAGAGGCTCGCCATCTCTTCAACCATGCATGCTGTGTCTGCTTTGGCTTTTGCCACAACTGGAGGCAGAAATCAGCTTCTCTGCAGGGATCTTATCGAAGATAAGTCCTGGGAAGGAGGACAGAATTGCAAGGCACAGCAGCGTTCCACTGAAGAGCCCATGTTCTCCAAGGGTGCCATCATGGACTCTCTCAAAGCTTTCCCCTCTTCCATGCAACTCCGCTGGCTTCTCTCCTCAGAGAAGCCCTCAGCTCCCCAATTATACACACAGAGACAATGACCTGCCCTGGCTCTCCTTAGAGCACCATGGGGCCAGCCTACCTTTCCAGGCTTTATGAAAGGTTTGTCCAAGGACAGTTGTGCCAAGAAGGAAGAGTCCCTCCGTCAGCACAAGCAGAATGGGAATAGTAATAACATATTCCTCTCCATCTCAGTTTCTCTTGAGGACCCTCTGAAGGAACCATCATAAATAGTCCTTTTAAATGTAAAGTATCCAGCAAATCCAGAGGATTATGGAGGTGACAGGAGCAACAAAGGAGCATCAGAGATGGGAGGACAAGTCCAGCATTCTCCACACCTTTTGGCCACAGTGAACAATAAGAGAAATATTTTGATATTTAAACCTACTACACTTCTGCAGCCATAGCACCCTGGCATCTGATCCCTCCTGATCTTGGAAGTTAATCAAGGTCAGTCTGGTTAGTCATTGGATGGGAGACTGCCTGGGAATACCAGGCGCTGCAGGCTTGTGAGAAGGACATGGCAATCTACTCCCAAACAACAATCCACCACTGAAAACCCTATGAATAGCAGAGAAGCACTGATTATAGTGCCGGGCATTGCACAGTGTCAGGGAATGTCTTGTTCTGTTGTACATAGGGTCACTATGAGTCAGACTCAACTCAATGGCACCTGACAACAACCTACTATGCACAAACACATGCACGCACATGCGCGCACACACAACTGCAACTAAAGTTTCACAAAGTAATACCTACTTTACTATGTGAAGTAAACTTTCATTTCTACTCTGTTCCTTCCTGTTACATTTTCTTTTCTTTTTCTTTTCTTTTTATTGTTGTTGTAGTTAGGTGCCATTGAGTTGTGTCTGACTCACAGTGACCCTCATAGGGTTTTCAATGGTTGATTGTTTCGGGATTGCCTTGGGAGTGGATTGCCACATCCTTCTCCCATTTTTTGCGGTGGGTCCTGGAAATCGAACCCAGGACCTCAGAGACTACAGAGCAGTGCTCTACCAACTGAGCTAAATCCCAGCCCCTTTCTTTTTACTAGTATTCATTAATTGCACAGAATACATGGTTTTATTATAACATTTTCATACATCTATCTAAGGTACTTTGATCATATTTACCTTCACCCCCACCATTACCCACATTTATCCTCCCTCTTCTGTCATATTTCCAAAATGCCAGCAATGGTCCATGAAATTCATTTCATGACCCACTCATGAGTCACAGGTGTTGCTTAGAAGAACTCTGAGGCAGCCCCAATCGCATTCTTTAAAGATGAAGAAGCAGAACAAGACCCATTCATTTCACTGAACAAATATTTACTGACAATCTACCGGCTCACACAATGTACTGAACTGAAGGAATGAAAAGACTCTACTGCCGTGGAAGACCACGGTCTGGAAGGGCTGAAGAGGGAAGTCTGAGCAATGAATTGCTCAAGTGTGCACCTCACCCAGGCAGCAACTACAACTAATAATACCCAGAGTTTTTTGAAAATTATTTGTATGTGTTATGGTTTGAATCCAAAATGTCCTCCATCGGACATGTATTTTAAAGTTCAGTCTTCAGCTGATGGCCCTGTTTGTGGAGACCGTGGAACTTTGTGAGGTGGGAGTCTAGCTTTGCAGAAGCAGTTTCCTGGGGGTGGGGCTTTGGAGGATTTTTACCTGGAACCCCAGTTCCCGTTGCTCTCTGCTTCTCAAAAAAGATATGAGGCTCTCTGCGACAGGCCCTGCTGCATGCTATTGGCATGCCTGCCTAGTCACTGTTATGTTCTGAGCCTCTATGAGCCCCCATAAATATTTCCTCCCATAAATTTGCTTTGGTTGGTTTCTCTCCCACAGTGAGACACCAACTGACTAGTGTAGTATCTAGTTTTTAAAATCAGCAAAACATTTATTCTAACTGTATTTGTTATTTTTAGTTTTTAATGGAAAAATGAAAAAAAAGCCTACATTTATGGTACATAACTTGATGCTCTGATATATGTATACAATATGTAGGGATTGTTGTTAGGCGCTGTCAAACTGGGTCTGACTCACAGCAACCATATGTACAACAGAACAAAACACTATCCAACACTGTGCTATGCCCAGCACTACTGTTAGTGCTTCTGTGCTGTTTGTAGAGTTTTTAATGGCTGATTGTTTCAAAACTGGGCTACTGGGTCCTTCTCCCAAGCCTATCACACCTGGTATTCTCAGACAGTCTTCCAACCAAGGACTAACCAAGCCCGACTTTGCTTAGCTCCTGAGATCTGACGAGATCAGATGCCAGGGTGGTATGACTGTAGACGTAGAGGGACTAGATCAAGTTAATTAACACATCCATTGCCTCACATGCCTATCAGTTTTCATGATGAGAGCATTTAAAATCGACTCTTAGCAATTTCCAAGTGTATAATACATTGTTATTAACTATAGTCACTATGCTGTACAATAGATCTGCAGATCTACTAACTGAAACCCTGCACTCTTTGACTAGCGTCCCGGAGCTGATTAAGAAAAAAGAGAATATTCATAAATGTTCATCATTTCTGCTCCGTGTATATAAATCTGCTAGAGGCAGAGGCCAAAGCAGAGAAGCATCAGAGAGGATGTTTGGCCTTCAGAGCCAAAGAATACACACTCTTCGTTTTTTACAGCATTTTGTAACTTAAAATACTCTCCCATATAACACTGTTTGTTTTGCTGAAATCTTTACAACAATCTCGTTGTACTGATATTCCCACTTCATGAATAGAAAGCTGAGGCTCAGGAAGTGACTAACCCAAACTCACCCAACCAGTGCGTAGTAAGATAAACTTAAAGGCACCGTGTGGAGAAGAAGGCAGCATAGCTAGGAACCGCCAAGACGAGGCCTAGATTTCAACAGACACGAAACTCTGCCATCCTTCATCAAGTCTCTGTGGAAATCATCCGCACACTTCAACATATCAGAAACGGTCCTAGGAAGCATTGCTTTATCACCTGCCCCTGGCAGGAACTTCTGTGCCAGGGGCCGGTGCCAGGAAGCAGTGCTGCAAGACCCCTGTCAGCTTGAGTCTCAAGGTAAGAGACCCTCGGCACAAGCCCACAGTCCATGGCCTCCCAGACTGCCCCAGCCGCGGGACTGACTCCTGCTCTCCACTCCCAGAGCGGGTTTCCTTCTCCAAACCGTTTATTTATTTGCAGAAATTCTCACAAGGCTAATGACAAAAAAACTGACGTTTGTCTAAAAGAGCTCAGACCCCGAGAAAATGCAAAGCCCCTGAAGGGAGAGTTGTGTGAACCCGAGAAAGGGGATTGAAAACCCCAGTTGCAAATGGGAGCGAGAGGTCATTGTCAGAATCAGACAGGAGACAAGTTCAGCTACAGTTGATCTGTGCAAGGCCTGGGCACTTGCAGAAACAATGTAAATAAACAGAGCATAGACCTCTAGGCACTGGGGTTATACAAGAATTCCCTCTCTTAAAATTCCCTTTTCTCATTAACACACACCAAATGCACATATTCACACATACAGTACAGAGCTGGAGAGGCCCTGCATCGAAGGGAGTTTAGATGTTTACAAAGCAGTGGATAAAGGCCGGCACAGCCCCACTAGCCTGGAAACTGCTTTCCAGATAGAAAGAGCTCCGAAAGGTTTTTCATACCAAGGAAGGGCAAGATTATAATCATTTTCAGATGCCAACCTTTTCAGCATAGGATGGGCGTGAAGGCTGAAAGGGAAGCCCTTTGTGTCACTGAACCGCCTGGAGACAGGCGATAATGTCTTCCTCCAGAACAAAGGGAAGATCTGCCCGCAGCTATGGAAAGTGGAGACCGCGTCCAGCCAACTCCTCACCCCTAGCAAAGTGAAGGAACTTCCCGGCCATTAGAGTAGGCCAGTAGAGCTTTCCTAAACTCAGGATACCCCTCCCAGAATGTAATTTTCTGTGTGTGCAGGTGTCTTCTGGTTCTTTTTGTGTTGTCCTGTGGGAATTGTTGTCGTTATTGTTAGGTGCCATCGAGTCGTGTCTGACTCATAGCAACCCTCATAGGTTTTCAATGGCTGATTGTTTCAGGATTGCCTCGGGAGTGGATTGCTACGTCCTTCTCCCACGTGGGAATTAGGGCTTGGGAACATGGCAGGAGGAAGTCACCACTGGCAACTGCTACTGCTGTGAGCATTAAGTTGTCCTTTGTCTCTCAGTGTGAGTCTGCTGTCTCCTACCAGCATCCGTGACACGGTGGCAGCCTTATTTATTCACAGTTAGGGGAAAATAGAAATTTTCTTAACACCGGAATATAATTGTTACAGCAGGAATGAAGAGAAGGGAATGGATGTGAAAGAAATCTAAGAGATTTGGGCAGCAAATAAGGTAAAATATTAAACTTGAAATAAATGCATTCTCCTTCCTCAATACCTTCCCTCCTTTCCAAGGACATTTCTGCAAATCTATTCAATTTCTAGGTTCTTGTGGTACTAACAAAGGTAGAAATTAGGGAAAAAACTGAGAGCACCAGGAGGTTAAGGATTTTTACTTCTATCAGAAATAGTCCAAATAAGTCATGAAAGAACAAAAGAGAAGCGGGGGAAGATCATTAAGTTTAGGGAAAATAGAAAGATGGGTTGGAAGAGGTTGGGAGCTTTTGAGGGAAAAAAATAAAAGGAGCTGCCGGGCGCGGTGGCGCACGCCTGTAATCCCAGGGGGTTGGGAGACAGAGGCAGGAGAATCGCAGGTTCAAGACCAGAGGCAGTCTGCGTAACTTAGCGAGACCCTGTCTCAAACAGTGAAAAAAATGGGCTGGGGATGCAGCTCAGTGGTCCAGCACTTGCAAAGCATGCAGGCGAGAGGCCCTGGGTTCAACCCCCACAGTGCCCCACCCCCAAAAAAAGATAAAAGGAGCTACCCAGGCGTAGGAAGGAAGGAAGGAAAGATAGATAGATAGATAGATAGATAGATAGATAGATAGATAGATGATAGATAGATATGGAGCTATAGATAAACATAGAGATAAAAATGAGGAAAGCAGATTTCAAGATTTACTGTGCATTATAAATGAGATTTCTTTTTGGTTATTTAGAACATTCAGTAATGGCAAACGTTATCATTTTTATTTGTTTTCTTGGTTTCTGTTGTTGGTTCTGAACTGCTGTGTTTTTTCTATGAATCCAGTCCAAGACTAACATCAAGATAAGACCCAAGGGGCCAGAATTTATGTGTTTCAGGTGCAAAGCTGATGAGAGGATGATTTATTAGTTGTGCCAGGCTTACTTTTACAAAAGAGGAATGCACGACAGCACTGAGGTTCCTGGCTTAAGCGGACACTTCTCCAGGCTGCCCTTTACCACACTAAATGAGGCAAGGGAGGATCCGGCTTGGGGAATGTTCCAGGTATGGGCTTCGACATGTTATGTTGGGAGAACCTACCTGGTCTACAGGTGGAGCAGTGCAGGCTGGAATTAGCAACCACATCATGGCGTCTGTGGCCACAGAATTAGAGGAGAGACTATTGCCAAGCAGGGGTCTCTGGAGCAGTCCACAAGGAGCCTGAGG
This sequence comes from Pedetes capensis, assembly GCA_007922755.1. NCBI lineage: Eukaryota > Metazoa > Chordata > Mammalia > Rodentia > Pedetidae > Pedetes > Pedetes capensis. The sequence continues at coordinate 41,244 of VMDO01007629.1, read as the reverse complement.
AGGGCCAGAGGTAGGGAGATCTGGGAGGATGAGGTCCCAGAAGCCAAAGAAAGATCGCATGTCAGGAAAGAGCATCACACGCTGCTGTGAATCCAGGAGGACACAGACTGGGACGGTCCTGTCACTTTCCGGTCATGGGGACCACGATTTAAATCTTTACACACACACCCTCCTCAAAAAAGTAAAAATAGGAGCCGGGCGTGGTGGTGCACGCCTGTAATCCCAGCGGCTCGGGAGGCAGAAGCAGGAGGATCACAAATTCGAGGCCAGAGGCAGTCTGCATCACTTAGCGAGACCCTTTCTCAAAAAAAAAGTTAAAATAAATGGGCTGGGGTGCAGCTCAGTGGTCCAGCACTTGCAAAAGCATGCAGGTGCGAGGCCCTGGGTTCAACACCCCGGTACCACGCACACACACAAAAAAAGTAAAAATAGCAGGAGACTTAACATAAAACATTTCTTAAAATATAACCATATTTCGAAAGAAAGCATACACCCTGCAGGCCACAGATCGGGGAGAAACACCCAGCAATAAGTGGGAAGAGAAGTGAGGCCCCAGGGCACAGGGCCAAGGGCTGGCAGGGCGGCCAGGAGTTCACAGCTGGGATGGAAAGAGGCCACAGAGCGTGACGGGGCCAGTGCAGAGCCCACTGCGTGAAACCTGGAGCCCAGCAGGAATCTCCCACCCATAGAAGGAGGGCAAGGAGGCTGTGATCGCTGCCAGAGCGGCCACAGATGCCAAGCTGCTGCCTGCGCCGGCGAGGACCAGAGGCACCTCGGGCCAGCATGGTCCACCATGGATCACCGGGCGCTCTGTCTGTGCGGCAGTGGCCTCCCCAACACGGACACTGCACACCTTCGGTTGTTACAGCTCAGAGCCCAGTAGACTCTGCTGCCCCATCCCCATGCCCACCTCCTGGGAGAAGACAGAGGGTGAGCTAGAGAAAGAGGGGTGAGGTACAGGGCTAAGTCCAGCCAGGAGGCTCCCCACACACACGATCTACACAGCTCTGAAAGGTATCACCGCCCCCATGGCCCCCACACAGTTAAATCTCAGCCTGAGTTTCAGGGGGACAAACATTCAAGCCATAGCACATTGCCCGCGGCCACCCCACGTCTCTTCCTTGTTACCATCCTCCCCGTCACATGGCAGAGTGTGTGGCTTCTCTGTGTCCCCAGCCGCTCACATTTCCATCTCTACCACTCCAGCGCCAGCAGCAGGATGGGAGCCTTTCTGGTCCTGCTGGTCACTCTGTCCCCAGCATCTAGCACAGCACCTGGCTCTAAGATGGCGACTAAATGGATGAGCCCATCCCACACTCAGCGCATGGAGGAGCGCACAGGACAGCGTCCCTCATCTGGAAGGCTCTGGAGCGGGAGGTGGTGTTCCCATGCTCACAGGCTAGGTGGTCAGGTTCTTTCACGTGGGGAAGGATGAGAGGGTAGGGGGTAGGGGCCAGGTGAGGCACCTGGGAGAGTTTTTAAGTTGGCGCTCACACAGTCAACCCCGGATGCGGACAGCGAGTGCCTCCCTAAGTGCGATGACCTGGGCTCCTCCCTGGCCAGGTCCCTGGGCAGCAGGGACACTGTTTGGAAGATTACGGAAACAGTTCAAAGGTCGGCAGCAGCTGTGATGAGGGACAGAAGGGGCCAATCTGAGAGAACGGAGAGGAGCCAGAGCCCACCGAGCCCACGCTCCTGGCCACGCTGCGCCTTTCTCCAGATCCACCGCCAGCAAGCACAGCGGCTGCCCCCTCCTTCTTACCCTGCTCACTTCCCAGGGCACCTCGTTAGCCATCAGTGCCATTTTTTGGTTAAAGGGAGCTCCAAAAGGGTGGTAGGGAAGGAAGAGTTGAGGTTCACAGACTCAGAATTCTAGGGCATCACACAGGGAGAGAAACAGGAAGCCACTGATGCAATTGAGAGGTTCCTGAACCAAACACCCACAGGGTGCTGGAGTCTGAGGGTTAGACACGCCATTTTTGTTTTAAAAAAATAAATCCAAAATTTACAGAGTCTTCCTAGTCATGGGTACTATGGTTTGTTACTGTTGTTGTTAGGGGCTGTGGAGTCAGGTCCGACTCACAGCGACCCTCATGGGGTTTTCAGTGGTGATGGGGAATTAAATAAATAGGAACCCAGTTTGAAAAAACATTTTCCCTAAATATTTAATATTCTTGCCTTGTCTTTTTCTCATTTTCGGTGGCATGAGACTTGTTGTTAGCTACTGTCAAGTATGTGTCCGAATCAGAGTGACCCTATGTACAACAGACAAAACAGTATTATTAGAGCTTCTCTGCTATTCACAGGGTTTGCAATGGCTGATTGTTTTTTTGGGAGTGGGCTGCCAGGTCCATCTCTCAAGCCTACAGCACCTGGTGTTCCCAGGCGGTCTCCATCTAAGGACTAACCAGGCCCAACCCTGCTTAGCTTCCGAGATCTGATGGGATCAGACGCCACAGTGCCATGGCTGCAGGCAGCATGAGACTTGGCAGAGCACACTGAATATTTTTTATTTACATCAGTATCTCCTGAATCCGTCTCCTGAACATGATAAGCGATAGCACTCTATCCTCCTCCAGCTTTCAATCTAATAAAGCCAGAGGCCACGTTCACCCTGTTAGCTGTCAGCAGCAGCCACATTTGAGGCTCCAGTCCATGTGCTTCCTGTTCCCATCTGCCTGTCCTAGCAGCTTTGTTCCATATGTCAGTGATGCTGCCATAACAACCCATCCCAAGCCTCAGATGCATAAACACACAAACACACAAATACACACACACCTCCAGTGCAAATACATTTGGAGGGCTGTGGGCATTATCACTCTCATCACCCCACAGTCCAAGTGGACGGATAGTCCACACTAGGTTCCTTAGCTTCTGCCCCGAGGGGACCCCATGCCACTTGTGTTCGAGCAAGCACTGGCCAAGCAGATCGCATAGCTGAGCTGAGGGCTAAGCAGCAGCATATTTCTCCCCACACTAATACAAGTGGTCCTGTCACTTCCCGTCAGAAGGACCATGACTTAAATCTTTATACATACCCTCCTCGAAAAAGTAAAAATTGGAGCATATTTCTCCCCACACTAAATTTGTATTTGCATTGGTGATCAGCTGGTGACCAGCCCTTGTGACTGCCACATTGCCCAATACAGCTCCCAAGAAAACAATTAAAGGAGAGGAGGAGGAGGAAAAGGAAGGAGAAAGGGAAGGAAGAACAATCTGGGGAGGAGGAAAAAGGCAGAGGGAAAAGGAACAAAGATGAAGAGAAAGGAAGGGAGAGGAAGAGGGTGGGAGAATGGGATGGAGGAAGAAGAAGAGGAGAAAAAGAAAACCAGGGAATAAGAGGAGGAAAGATAAAAATAAGAGGAAGAAAGGCTAAAACCGGCTTGTGTGAGTGATGTGGTTATCGCTGACGTCAGCTGCCCTCGAGTCAGGTCTGACTCATAGTGAGCTTCTTAGGGTTTTCAGTGGCTGATGGTTTCGGGATTGCCTTGAGAGTGGATTGCCACGTCCTTCTCCCATGTTTGTGGTGCTGGAGATCGAACCAGCATCCTCAGAAAGTGCAGAGCACTGCTCTACCCACTGAGCTAAACCCCAGCCCATGCTAAGTACTAAAGTCCTTATATTTTCTTAGCAAGATGTGTGATCTCAGGTAATCCCTCTCCTAAAGTCTCCATTTCTTCACAGGTAGAGCCCCTACCTCACAGGGCTGTGTGGCAACTCAATGAACCTCCTCCAAAGGCTTCCTACCCTACCCGGCACAAAGGACAGTGCTCCATAAATGGCTATTCTTTGTCTCACTGACACCGTTGTCAAAGCCCTGGTAAGTCCATCAACATGATTGGCCTGGGAAGTCCGTAATGTTGCCCACCTTTTACCAATGTGGAAACAGAGGACCAGCAAATGGAGCTTCCGGAGCTGTGTGGCGTGGGCCGGGGCGGAGCCCCCACCCAGGCCTCCTCCCTCTCCTTCTGGGGTCTGTTTAATGAGTCACTTACGACTGGCGGGTATGTAGGCGTACATCAAAGCGCGTGACTCAAAAATCAGAATGTAAACTTGCGGATTTGGCCCAGAATGGAAGACACGACACCTGTGTCGGCAGAGGTCCGTGGAGAGCCTCCAGACGTACTTCTGGAATGTTCCTCACACACGGTGAAAAGCACACTTGGAAGGCACGCAGAAGACAGACATCTCCAGGACTCCCCGGGCCCCCACGTGAGCTCATACCCTCGTGGACGGAGGCCCTGGAGGCCAGGAACTGCACCACTGTCTTTTCCACTCAGCGCTGCACGCATGGGCGCCCTTGGTACACACGAAGCCGCCGGGTGTTTATAAGGATGAGCTGTGCTAGAATAGAAGGCAGCCGGAACCAGATGCAACGCAAGTGCCTTTGCTTTCTGCCGCAGTCTGGGGAGAGCCTGGTCTCTTAGTCCTGAGACAGAGCATAGACACTGCAACAGGGAATCCAGACTGCCCAGGTGGACAGGTGCAAGCTTCACTGCCACCTCCCTCCGCCCCCAGCCAGCTGCAGGCAGGGAGGCGGCGCTGGTCAGCTGAGTAAAAGCCAGGGATTGCGCCTCCCAGGTGGGGTCTGATGGGGGCAGAGAGAGTAGGGCCAGAGTGGGCATTTTCCCAGCAACCTGCACCTCCAGAGGAGCACATTTCCCTCCCTTTGGAGGCCTCCGAATCCATCTCTGACGCCCTCTCCCTGGCCCCCCTACCCTGGTGGCCACACACCCGCCTATCTTCCTCTTCTCCCCTGCAGAGGCCTCCACTGACAGTTGTGGTAAATATTGTTTTGTGCATAAGAGGACATAGAAGCTGGGCACAGTGGCACACGCCTGTCTTCCCAGCAAGTCAGGAGGCAGCGGCAGGAGGATCACAGGGTTGAGGCCAGAGGCAATCTGCGGAACTTAGCGAAACCTTGTCTCAATTTAAAAAATAGAAAAAGGGCTGGGGGTGCAGCTCAGTGGCAGAGTGCTTGCATAGCATGTGTAACCCTCCCCCAGCATTGCAGAGAGAGAGACGGGGGTGGGGGGAGGAGAGAGAGAGAGAGAATGAATATGGAAAATGTACTCCCCTCGGTTTCGGGAGACCTGGGGAGGTTAGCCAGCAGGGTGAGGCAAGCTCCAGCTGAAGGGTGTGGGGGCGCAGGGGGCCAGGCACAGCACAGGCAGACCTGCGTGGTGGGGCCTTGGAAGCCATCGACTCTGAGGCGAGGAGCCAGCAAGGGAAAGGGAGTCTGGGTGCTGAGAGATGGAACTTTCCGCCTCCACTCTCCTGCCTTCACTAACATGCTCAACCCCCACCATTTGCCTGTGTGGGGAGAGATTTGGGGTAATTAAAAGGGCAAAGGAACCAAAATCTGTTTCCCAACTGACCGGGACCCACCCAAGATGGCACACGGAGCTGCAGTAGCACAAATGGAGGCGACCAGAAGGAAGATGACGGGGAATTTACAGAAATCTCGAGGGGGGCTCTGGATCCCCACCACCACCAGACGGGGGTTCATGCTGAGCCCATCTAAGGCCCAGCGGCCTGCTGAGCCGCTGCTGTGTTCCTATGAGTTTCGTCTTTGCAGCTACATCATAAGCAGAATGGTGGGAGTTACGCGCCGTGGAGTCGGTGTCTGACTCACAGTGACCCTGCGTACAACAGGCGAAACACTATCGTCAGTGCTTCTCTGCTGTTCATAGGGTTTTCAATGGCAGATTGATTTTTGGGAGTGGGTTTCTGGGTCCTTTCCCAAGCCTACAGCACCTGGTATTCCCAGGAGGTCTCCCATTCAAGGACTAACCATGCCCGACCCGGCTTAGCTTCCGAGATCTGACCAGATCAGATGCCACAGAGCTATGGCTGCAGGCCATAAGCTTTGTGTGGGGGTAGAAATCACATCTTGAGTATCAGTGAATCTCCACTACCCTCATACCTTGTATACAGTTGGTGCTTAATAACTGCAGGTGTATCAAGATGTCTTCACATTTCCCCATACACCCAGCTCACCAAAAGCTCCCCATGGACTGGGGGTGTGCAACAGCCCCCAGTGCCTACAACCTGAAGCCAGACTGCTTGGGTTTCCATGCTTCTCAGTGGCTTGCCAGTTATGCCACCTCTCTCAGTTTCCTCATCGGTGAAACGGCATTAAAAATCCGACTAAAGGACCCTCAGAAGACCTACTTGACTCAAGGAAGCAAGGGTGGAAATAACTGGCTATAGAGATGATCCATAAGTTGCCATACAAATGATCTTTTCCGTCCTTTTAAAATATGACTCACATTTTGGGAATGTAACTAAGAAAGACACAAGCTTCCGTACAAACCCACTGCATGCTGCATGTCTGCAGAAATGTCTTGCTCAGAATCACCTCTCATCCTGTCCCCAGCCTCCTGGGAGTCTGTCTGCCCTGTCTCTGAGCATCCATCTCTCCTTCTCTCTCCTCTTCCATCCTGGACCCAGATTGCAGCAGCTCTGTGTCTGAGCTTCCCCCTCTTTCGAGCCCTTTCTGCCCTTTGCCCTTGCCTTGCTGCCTCCCTCTCTTTCTCCATGATCTTGAACCTCTTCCCTGTGCTGATTTCTTCTTCATCTTTTCTACCCATCACTATCTTTCTCTCTTGCCTCCTCCTCACATCTTTCAGAGCTGTTTCTCCTTTTAACAAAGTTCGACTTACCAACTCTTCCACTCCTGGACTGTACTTTTGGTGTTGTATTTGACAACAAATCACAAACCCAAGGGCACACAGACTTTCTCCGATGTTTTCTTTAAAAGTCTTACAGTTTGACATTTTGATCCATGATCCTATTTTTAGGTTTTATTATGGTATAAGCAATTTTTAAAAAGTCACACACCTCTAGCGTGCACATCTTGATGAGTGGCCTCCTCTCTGCCTCCTTCATCGGCTCCTCTGTGTATCCTGGCCTTATCTCTGGACCCTCCCTGCCGTGACTCCCTGTCAGCCACCTTTCCCTCTGCCACACTCCCTCAGTGATGTTCTTGGAGTCTGAGATCTCACCTGCACGGTGACTGACCTTGTCAGACCTTCCCTGAATTCCCCACACCCGCCATGATGCCATGACCGTTTCTCACCAGATCCCCAGCTCCATCTAAATCTCTTTCGTTTTCTTTAGGCAGGAGCTGGGCTTGTGCTCAGCCACACAGCACAGCCTGGTCAGGACCTGAAGGAGGGAAGGCATGTGCCTGCTGCACTTGGCCTGGGAGGGGAACCAGGACCCCTGCCCCGTGAAGAAATCAGTGCAGGGTAGGTCCGAAGAAAGGCTGCCTTGGGGCCCACAAAACATGTGGACTGCATTTATCTTTCACCAATCTCAAGATTTTTTTGAGGGGGGGTGGATTTTTCTGACCATGAAAATCACATGTGTTCACAGTAGAAAAAAAGTAGTATGAGAAATAGTGAAGATGAAGAAAGAAAAATTGCTTATTACTCCACCACCCAAGAGTGGCCTCAACTGTCAGTTTGCCATATTTTCTTCTAGGGTTTTTCTCATGCTATTTTCTCCCTTTACATAAATAACATCGGATGTAGAATTATGCAACGTTTTGTTAGTTTAATATTGTATCACATTTATTTCTCTTTACCCTGGAACGTTTTTCACAAATATGATTTTTCTCTCTTGGTGGGAGCTGAAAAAATGAAAGAAATCTTCAGGGATTCTCCACTTCTCATTAAAAAAAAATTGAATATTGAATATGGCTTACCACCATAGCACCGTCTCCTCTTATACAAAAATGCCACACTCTGCAAGAGCCTCTTTCCTGCAGCCACCTCCCTCTGTCCCCAGCCAGCTAGGCAGCCTCCTTCCATCTCCCAAATTCATAAGCTCGCCTTGGCCTCTGGCCCTTTACAATGTCCTCTGGTCCTGCCATTTACGCCTCTCTTCCCTAACATCCAGGAAGGAGGCACCATAACATTCCATATCTTCCCTCTGGAGAAACTCATTCCTGTTCACCTGATATCACCCTCAGTAAACCATGAGACCCTGGAAGGGTTTCTGTGCTAAATGACATCTAGGAGGTGCCTGGCATGGAGCAGAAACTCAAGAAAACCCATTTTAATTAGTTTCTGCACGAGAAGAGCACCATCCCACTTCCCTCGGGTTGGACTTTTAGGTTGCTTTCAGTTTTTCCAAGTGATAATTAATGTTATCTAGGAGCATACTCTGCCTGCTGAAAGTGAAGAGGATTTAAAACATTTACTGATGAAGATCAAAGATCATAGCCTTCAATATGGGTTGCAACTAAACATCAACAAAACAAAAATCCTTACGACTGGGTCAGCACGCAACTTCACATTAAATGGAGAAAAGATTGAGGTTGTCCAAGATTTTACTTTGCTTGGCTCTATAATCAACACCCATGGAAGCAGCAGTCAAGAAATCCAAAGACGCATTGCTCTAGGAAAAGCTGTGGCAAAAGATCTCTTTAGAGTATTGA
>VMDO01007629.1:0-32698 GCA_007922755.1 Pedetes capensis | reverse complement strand
TTGGACATTGAACAAGAGAGACAGAAAAAGAATTGATGCTTTTGAATTGTGATGCTGGAGACATCTATTGAACATACCATGGACTACCAAAAGAACCAACAGATCTATCCTAGAAGAAGTGCAACCAGAGTGCTCCTTGGAAGCAAAAATGGCCAAACTGCGTCTTACATATTTCGGACATGTAGTCAGGAGAGATCAATCCCTGGAGAAGGACATCATGTTTGGAAGAGTGGCAGGTCAACGGAAAAGAGGAAAACCCTCCACCAGATGGATTGACACAGTGTCTGCAACAACAGGCTTAAACATAAATAAGATGGTTTGCCTGGCACAGAATCGGCAAGTGTTTCGATCTGCTGTACATAGGGTCGCTATGAGTCGGACTTGACTCGATGGCACCTAACAACAACAAGAACAAGGAGCGTACTCACAAGTCTATGTCATTTGCACATGCCCATTCTGTAACATACCAAAGTATGTATCGGCATTGAGTAACAGTATGAAACATCTCCTGTCAACAGAGAATCCCTGCTGGTGATTTCTTTTCCTGAAAGCTCCTGATAGATGGAAGAAAGACAAGAGAAACTAAATCAATGGGATCTAAGGTTAGACAGGTTTTGTTAAACTCAAAACAGTTGTAAATCAGAAGGGCTGGGTTGAGAGAGACTTTACAGAGCAAAGGCTTCAAAATGAGTAAAAAGAAACACCAGCATGGGACTTACTCACGGTCACACAGCTCTTTTTCTGCAGATGGTGGGTTTTTTTGTTTTCCTTTGTTAGTAAATAATGATGTGATAAAGAGTAATACTGGGAGAAGGGCCTGGCAATCCACTCCCAAGGCAATCCTGAAAGAGTCAGCCATTGAAAACCCTATGATGGTCGCTATAAGTCAGATACCGACTCCACGCACCTAACAACAACAACAAAGAGTAACACAGCATTGGCTTTTTCCACTATGCATCCTTTCCATCACTTCTGGGAACACTTTTATCAACCCACAAGTTGATGGAGCCTTATGGCTAATATGTAGTAAAACTCAAATCCTTATTTGGGTTATGGCTCCCTATTTTTACAATGTACTCATGAAGTTGTACTGTTTACACTGAGATCGACCTCTCCCCCTTCATCCCTCCACATTGACGCTGCTCTCCAGCCCACCTTCCCCAATCTTCGCTTCCCTCTGCTAGTTCCCTCCCTCCTTCTTTCTATTCTTTATATTATCCCTCTACACTAAGTTTAATTGTGCATTTTTTATATATCCACTTATGTATAGGATTTTTTGTCTTCCTTCAAGCATGATTCAGCTCCCACATATGAGTGAGAACATACGGTATTTCTCTTTTTGAGCTTGTGTCTGTTGGCTTAGGATGATGTTCTCCAATTTGCTGCAAATGACATTTCATTTTTTATTGCTGAGTAGTATTCCATTGTGTATATGTATTATAGTTTTTTAAATCCATTTTTCTGTTGATTGGGCACCTTGGTTGGTTTCATAGCAGATGGCATTTTTTAAATTACCCTCACTTCACTGTCACATAGTCACTCAGCTCAACAAACAGATTGAGTGTAGCCAGGGTTGGTGGCTGACAGAATCCATAAGTCACCCTGAGTGGAAGCCAAGGTGACTGACAGCCCTCATTCCCCACTCTTCTGGAATCCTAGATCAAATCTGAGACTTTGGGGCTGTTAACTGAACAAGCTTTTTCCGAACAGCTGCTAGGTGTCAGGTACTACGCTACTTGCTGAGAGTGGGAGATGAGGAATAAGAAGTAGTGAGTGCTGCCTGCAGAAGTTCCCCGTCTGTGGTGATGGCTGTGGTGTTACAAAGTCCAGAACTGCAGCCGGAAGGGGTATGAGAAGAGCACAGAGCAGGACAGACAGGATGAGGGGGAGGCCGGGGGAGCTGCTGGGGGATGAATTGTCATGCTCGACATTGAGGCAGGAGAGGGCAGCACTGGGGAGGTGTAGGACATGAAGCAGTGCATCTTAATCTTCCCAGCATCCCTAGGAGCAGGCACTTGTTATCCTCATTTTATAGATGAGGAAACTGAGGCTTAGCGAAGTTTCCAAAGAAAATCCTGAGAGTGAGTTTGGGACTGAGACTCGCATCTAGATGTGTCTTGATCCATGGTAATTTCTAATATACTATGCAACTCACCACCTACAAGGATGAACCAGCCATTCAATGTATTTTCTTTTAAATCTATAAATTCTATTACAAGTCATGGAATGTTCTAGAACACATAAACTTCTACAGTGACACCAATTCTGCCTAGAAGAAAACCAGATATGACAAGGGGGCTTCAGAGAAGAAGGGCCATTTGTTCTGGGCGTAGAAATGTTCTCTGCAGAAAATGGAGGATAGGACATTCCAGGCAAAGAGAACAAGTAAAAAGCACAAAACATCTGATTTGATGGGACAGGTTAATGAGAGTCGCTAAAGTACTGGAGGAGAAAGGGTTAGGGGGGTTAGCAGGGTTAGAGAAAGTCATTAGGCCCTGTTTCCATTACCTATGAATAGCTGAGACACACTGTCCGATATAGTGCCTGAAAATGAGCACCCCCACACTGGACGGCACTTGAAAGACAACTGAGGAAGAGTCATCCCCTCAAAATAGAGTCTACTTTAATGATGGGAATGGAGAAAAGCCCCAGGGACCTCATTTGCTGATGTGGTACCACTCAAAATGAGGATGAACAACTGTAGACATCCATTCGTAACTGGAACTGGGAATGTACAAAGTATGAATCTAGGAAAATTAGAAATCATCAAAAAGGAAATAGAGTACATAAACATCCACATTCTAGGCATCAGTGGGCTAAAATAGACTGGCGTGGGCCATTTTGAATCAGATAATCATATAGTCTACTATGCGGGGAATGACAGATTAATCATAGAGTCTACTATGTGGGGAATGACAGATTAAAGACAAATGGGGTTGTATTCATCATAAAAAAAAAAAAAATCTCAGGATCTGTCCTGAGGTACAATGCTGTCAGTGATAGAATAATATCCACATACCTACAAGAAAGGCCAGTTAATGTGAATATTGTTCAAAATCACACACCTACTTTTAAGGCTACAAATGAAGATAGGGAAGATTTTTACCAGCTTCTGCAATCTGAAATAGGTCAAACATGCAATCAGGATGTACTGATAATTACTGGTGACTATTATGCAAAAGTTAGAGTAAAAGAAGGCTCAGTGATTAGAAAATATGGCCTTGGTGACAGAAGGAAGATATCTGCCCTTCCAACGCTCAGAAGCTTGGGTTTCAAATAAACTAACTTTAGAAGTTGTTTCTAGTGGGATTTGAATCCAAATCAAAGCCAAGCTTCAAACCATTGTCTTCTTTTCTAGGCAATCATCCTCTTTCTAGGGAATAAGTACACCCCTGAGTACTGCTCCTGAAAGAAGAGGAGGGCTCATGTTGCTAATCTTCCTCTATTACAGAAGAGAACATTAAGACGACTAGAGGTGGAACCATTGCCCAAGATCACAACTCTGCATCTCTTGCCATGGAGAGGTCATGAGGAGCCACACATGAGCCAAAATGATAATGGAGAAGAGCCTGAGAGAAAGGCAAGAAGGTGAGGGAAATGGTAGGTAGAAAGGGAAAAACAAACCAGACATGCAGAGAGAAGGCAAATCCCTTTAAAGCCAGAACACTGTAAGAATTTCTAGCTCTCTACCTCAAGGTAAGATGAAGATTAAATTTTGCCACTATTTAATCTCAGTTGTAGCCCTGTGGCATCTGATCCCGTCAGATCTTGGCAGTTAAGCAGGGTCAGGCCTGGTTAGTACCTGGATGGGAGACCACCTGGGACCACCAGTTGCTGTAGGCTTGGGAGAAGGACCTGGCAGCCCACTCCCAAAAATCAGTGTGCCATTGAAAGCTCTATGAACAGCAGAGACGCACTAACAATAGTGTTTCACCTATTGTATGCAGGGTCACTATGAGTTGGATATTGACTCAACGGCACCTAACAACAACTATTTAATCTACGAGTTATCAATGGAACCCTTACTAGATGCACATGTGCAAGGGCCACAGTATGTGGAATATCTAGAACTTTAGATGGGTGTATGCCTATAACCCCAGCAACTCAGGAGGCTGAGACAGGAGGCTTGCAGGTTCAAGGCCAGAGGTGGCCTGTACAACTAGCAAGACTCTGTCTCAAAGTAAAACATTTTAATTAATAAGTAAAATAGAACTTTAGCAATGAGATGTATCTAAAAGGAAGAACGAAGATTTCCAGCATGGAAGGGCTGACCCTTACTCATCCACTGAGTTGAGGTAGGCTGCCACAGTCTATAGTAAGTGCCCAGCTAAGTGATTTAGAGATTATATTATCTAATGATAGCTAACCCAACCCTCACAAGATAGACTGAAAGGCTTCCTGCAGAGAAAACACCTACCACTAACACTAGGAGTACCAGCAAGCAATAGAAAAATGGCAGCATGGCCACATCTTTTCCTCCTAGCACAAACTCTTCAAGAACCACATGGAAAGGGGGAAACAATCATGACTGAAGGAGATACGGTAGGTGTCATCCAAATATTTTGAAAAAATTAAAGATCACTATTATGAATTGGCCTGCAGCAGTAGCTCTGTGGCATCCGATCCCATCAGATCTCGGAAGCTAAGCAGGGTTGGGCCTGGTTAGTACCTGGATGGAAGACCGCCTGGGAACACCAGAAGCTGTAGGCTTGGGAGAAGGACCTGGAAACCCCCTCCCAAAAATTAATCTGCCATTGAAAACCCTATGAACAGCAGAGAAGCACTGACAATAGCATTCCCCTGTTGTACAAAGGGTCGCTATGAGTCGGATACCGACTCGACGGCACCTAACAACAACAACAATAACATTATGAATTGGGGCCTATAGCCATAGCCCTGTGCCATCTGATCCCATAAGATCATGGAAGCTAAGCAGGGTTGGGCCTGGTTAGTCCTTGGATGGGAGATGGCCTGGGAATACCAGGTGCTGTAGGCTTGGGAAAAGGACTCAGTAATCCACTCCCAAAAATCAATTTGCCATTGAAACCCCTATGAACAGCAGAGAAGCACTGACAACAGTGTTTCACCTACTGTACACAGGGTCCCTATGAGTTGGGTACCAACTCGACGGCACCTAACAACAACAATTATTAATTGAATTGTGTCCCCTCAAAATGTTGAAATCCTAATCCCCAATATTTATGTGTGGAAACAGAGTTTGTACAAAGATAATCAAGTTAAAATGAGGTCAACAGGTGGGTCCTAGTCCAGTATGACTATTACCATTATAAAAAGGGGGATTTGGACACAGAAACAGACAGGCAGAAAGGGAAGGTGATGTGAACACAGGGGAAAGATGGCCATCTACAAGTGACAGAGTGCCTGAGATTACCAGAAGCTAAGCCTGAGTCATCAAATGCTCTCCCTTGTGTACATCAGAAGGAACTAACACTTCCCACACCTTAATTTCAGACTTCTAGCCTCGAGAACTATGAGATAATAAATGTCTGTTTTTTCAAGTCACTCAATTTGTGATATTTGACTAGGACAGCTCCAGGAAACTAACATAAGGACTATTTGAAACATAGAGTTAGATCCTCTCACAGTAATGATGAACCTCACACATGGATAATAGCTAAGGATAATAACTGCATTCGTACATTGTGATGGTACATAATTTATAACTAAGTGTGTACACACATATTAGAGTATAAACTGAAATATTTTTATTGATAGAACTGTGTAGTCCAAAAATTTTCTTCTTGTTTGGCTAGAGCTAGATTCTCAGAATAGTCTACCGTCTGTGGTTTGGTTAAAATAAATCTGTCATTACCAAATGTATTAGTCAGCCTTTCATTGCTGTAACAAAATACCTGAGATGATCAACTTAAAAAGAGAAAAGGTTGATTTGGGCCCACACTTTCAGAAGTTCCAGTCCATGATCAATTGGCCCCACTGTGCTTTGAGGCAAACTATTGTGGTGGGGAACACATTATGGAGCAGCCTGCTCAATTCATGGGTGCCAGGAAGCAAAGAGAGGAACAGAAGGATCTGGGGTCCCAATAACCCCTTCAAGGGCACACCTCCAACTTCCTTCCTTCTACCAGACTCCACCTCCTAAAGGTTCCGCCACCTCCCAATAGGGCCAAAGGCTGGGGACCAAACCCTCAATATGTGAGGCTTAGAGCAACACTCAAGATACGAACTGTAGTAGCAGGGTAGTCTGGCCAAGCCTCTTCCATTAAAGCATTGAAACCTAGTCAACTTCCCCAGGCCCTGTACTCCAGAAGCCTGCAGCCATAGCCCTATGGCATTCAATCCCATCAGATCTTGGAAGCTAAGCAGGGTTGGGCCTGGTTAGTACCTGGATGGGAGACCGCCTGGGAACACCAGGTGCTGTAGGCCTAGGAGATGGACCCGACAACCCACCCCCAAAAATCAATCCGCCATTGAAAACCCTATGAACAGCAGAGAAACACTGATGATAGTGTTTCCCCTGTGGTACATAGGGTCGCTATGAGTCAGATACTGACTTGACGGCACCTAACAACAACAACAACAACTGTACTCCAGAGAGACACGGTGGGCCTATCTGGAACTTAAGTTGAACTTCTGCATCTTCCACAAGGTTTCTCAGTCTAGTGACATTTTTCAGAGCAAATATGTCTCATCTGGCAAATAAACTAAGGGTCTTGCCTTACCTGATCCATCTGGCAGGATCTGGCTAAGGAGTGGGAGAGACCCAGCCAGGGGTGGGCAGCGTGGGCTCCTTCCGCAGGCGATGAGGAAGAATCCCTTCCAGGCCTCGCTGCCAGCTTCTGATTCTTCACCTAAAAATTATAGACAATGTGTTTTACAAGTTTTCCAGTTTTCTTTTTCCTTTCCTTTTTCCACAAGGTGTGCCAACTCTCATCAGTTTCTGTAAAACTTTTAAAAGTCCACCTAATATCAACCCAGCCTAGTGTGAACTACCAATAAATTTCAGATGGTGCTTCTTCCAGATGAATTAGTTAGCACGAGGCAAAGAGTCTGAGCAGATATAATAAATTATGGTTTTAATTAACAGCAGTTATATGCATTAAGCCCTTACTATATGCCAAACACGGTTTTCAGTGTTTTACTTACAGACATTATTTCAAACAATCCTGTTTCCAACCCTGTAACATAAATGGTGTTATTATCCCCAGTTTCCAAGTGAGAAAACTGAGGCACAAGGTCACAGATGGCTATTTGGATAAGACTTAATTATTATAAAGACAATGCTAAAACGTGTGCTCTTAAATACTCAGATGTCTATGTCTGTGAGCTGCTTTTATAACATTATCATAAGGTACTCGTGGACAAGTGAGTTCTCCACATTTCACATAAAAGCCCAGGTCCAGTTCAGGTTTCTTTTTCTTTTTTCTTTTTCTTTTTCTTTTCTTTTCTCCTTCTTCTTTTTATTTTATTTTTTTCTTTTCTCTTTTTTTCTTTTCTTTTCTTTTCTCTTTTCTTTCTTTTCTTTTCCTCTCCTCTCCTCCTCCTCCTTCTCTCTCTCTCTCTCTCTCTCTCTCTCTCTCTCTCTCTCTCTCTCTTTCTTTTTTATTGAACCCAGGGTCTCACCCATGCTTTTGCAAGTCTTCTGCCACCGAGCCACACACCTAGCCCCTATTTTACTTTTTATCTTGAGACAGGGTCTCACTAAATCGCATAGGCTGCCTCTGGCATTGAACTTGTGATCTTCCTGCTTCTGCCTCCCGAGTTGCTGGGATTACAGGCAAGAGCCATTGCGCCCAGCTTCAAGTTCAGTTTTTACGTGTTTGTTCAGATACTGTTGGAACACACGAAAGTGAGTCAAGACACCAATATGTGATTATATGTTTAGACTTTTGGAATAGTTCTGGAAGCAGAAAAATGTATGCAGCCATGACATTACATCTAACCCAGAGCAAGGACATCAAGAGGAACTAGCTGTCACGGTGGTCATGGGGGACTGGAGGCTTCACCCTTTACTAATCACTTGCTACTTTCTCACTTATTTTGCTGCCAATGAGGACTTACAAGAGGTCACTCAGAGAGACCAAGAAAGTATTATGAAAGATTACAGGGGAAAGACATGAAATTAAGAGAAGTTCATCCAGCACAGCCCAGGGACTGAGGCATCCTGGACTCCAATCCTGATCCTGCTACTTCCAAGTTTACAGCTCAGTTTTGTCATCCGGAAAATGGGATATTTGTAACTAGCTCTAATGGTTGTCAAGAGGATGAAATGACACAAGGCATTGGAACAGAGGAGTACTTTAATCCTAAGTAAAAGTCGATAAATCCCCACCTGTCTGTCAGCTTGTCATGCTACAGGGGCTTGTGTGTTGCTGTGATGCTGAAAGCTATGCCATCTGTATTTCAGACACCAGCAGGGCCACCCATGGTGGAGAGGTTTCCGCTGAGCTTCCAGACCAAAACAGACTAGGGAGAAGGACCTGTCAGCCCACTCTTGAAATAATTAGTCATGGAAAATCCTATGAATAACAGAGCACTGTCAAATATAGTGCCAGAAAATGAGCTCTCCCCCCACCCGGCTAGAAGGCATTCAAGAGACAACTGGGGAAGAGTCGCCTTCTCAAAGTAGAGTCAGCCTTAATGACAGGAACGGAGTAAAGACCCTGGGACCTCCTTTGGCTGATGTGCCATGATTCAAAATGAGAAGAAATACAGTGGTTGCAACAATGGATTCAAACATAAAAAGATCATGTGCATGGCACAGTGTTGGGAGGTGTTTCATCCTGTTGTACATAGGGTCACTGTGAGTCCGATCTGACTCAGCAGTACCTAACAATAACAACAGTCAATAAATATTAGCTACCATCCACATCATTATAAATTTGCTTTTCTCACATATCAGAAAAGCTTGTCATTATCCTTAGTTTGTAGCTAAACATCCGTGTTCTGCAGGATCATTTCTGAGGTCACTGCACCAGTTGGGTGAATACAGTGCTGTCAAGAACTGCACTGATCTGATGTTGATAATGTCAGGTGTGGGACACAAGAAGGAGCTACAGCGTGGATCTGCAAAGTCCCCAAAAGGCCCATAACAGAAGGCCTGGTCTCCAACTTGGCACAATTGGGAGGCTGTGGAAAGAGGTGGAGCCTAGCAAGGGGCTGCTGGTCATGGAGGGCGGGCCCTTGAAAGGAACAGTGAATAGTGAAAGGAATAGATTCTTCCTCCACCTCCCAGCCAGGAGGAGCAACCTGGTCCCCCACATGCTCCCACCACAACACGCTCCCTCTCCAAGGCCCAAAAGCTACAGGGCCAATACATCATGGACTGAAACCTCAAAACTGTGGGCCAAAATAAACCTTTCTTCTTCATAAGTTGATTATTCTAGATATTTGTTACAGTGGAGGAAAGATGACAACTACAAAGGGAAAAGATCAGAAAATTTTCTTTTAATAACTGTATTTTCAGTTTGCTAAAACAAATATCACTGTTGATATTTTCTTTTATTTCACAAAATAAAAAATCAGGTTACCTCAACTCTGAAGATCAAAATATAAAATCAGGTCTGTTTCTACTGCATCCCATATTCAGTAAGCCTGCAGCCATACCACTGTGGTGTCCGATACCATCAGAACTCAGAAGCTCAGCAGGGTCAGGCCTGGTTAGTACTTGGCTAGGAGACCGGCTGGGAACACCAGGTGCTGTAGGCTTGGGAGAAGGACCTGGCAACCCCCTCCCAAAAATCAATCTGCCATTGAAAACCCTAGGAACAGCAGAGAAGCACTGACAATAGTGTTTCGCCTGTTCTGCCCAGGGTCACCATGAGTCAGACACCGACTCGACCGCCCCTAACAACAACAGCATGCTCAGTAACATCAGGACTCAGGCCAGTGGAAGTGTGGGAGAGGTGATAATAAGAGGAATGAAGAGACAGAGCACAGAAGCTGGCAAATTGAGGACCAGGAATGAGCTCATTGAGAGTTTAAAAGCATAGTAAACGTATTTTAAGATATAAAAACTACATTGCTAGCCAGGCCCAGTGGCTTTGTTGTTGTTGTTGTTAGGTGCCGTCGAGTCCGACTCATAGCAACCCTACGTACAGCAGATCGAAACACTTGCCGATTCTGTGCCAGATAAACCATCTTATTTATGTTTAAGTCCATTGTTGCAGACACTGTGTTAATCCATCTGGTGGAGGGTTTTCCTCTTTTCCGTTGACCTGCCACTCTTCCAAATATGATGTCCTTCTCCAGGGATTGTTCTCTCCTGACTACATGTCCGAAATATGTAAGATGTAGTTTGGCCATTTTTGCTTCCAAGGAGCACTCTGGTTGTACCTCTTCATTGGCAGACACCTGTAATCCCAGCGGCTTGGGAGGCGGAGGCAGGAGGATGGCAAGTTCGAGACCAGAGGCAGTCTGCATAATTTGGCGAGACCCTGTCTCAAAAAAAGTAAAAAAAAAAAAAAAAAAAAAATGTTGGCTGGGGTCGCAGCTCAGTGGTCCAGCACTTGCAGAGCATGCAAGCACGAGGCCCTGGGTTCAACCCCCTGTACCAAAAAAAAAAAAAAAAAAAAAAAAACTACTTGCTGTTTTTGCAAGAAAAAAAAATTAAGTAGTAACAATAAGAGTCTTGAATCTGTGACACAGCATCCACATCTCCATTTTCCTTATGCTCTGTGGGCTTCCACTTCAAGCATCCTCCAGCCTCGCCCTCTCCTCCCCCCCTTCTCCCCCTCAAATGAGCTGGGTGAGGGAGGGAGCGCTCACAGCACATGGGAGGCAGAGGACAGAGTTCACCCTGTTAAAAACCATTAATCATCGGGAGGTCACCAGCCCTGAGCGCGTTTCCTTCTCGACGGCTGTCCTGCGGGCGATCTGTCTCCTAACAGGTTTCGTAAGGCCGAGTTGGAAAGCGTTCCTGATGAATTATTGTTGGCACTCAGTCCAAAGGCTTGAAGGCTCAGTCCAGGAGAAGAAAAAGCAGGCCCTGTCTCCTGTGCCTCCCGTCCATGGGGCCGGCACAGAGCTTGCAATGCGCATGCAGGCAGATGCTCTGGGGCCCCCCATCCCTACAGCCTGGACTCCAGGAAGGGCCTGGGACAGATGGGGTTTTCTCATGGCACTGAGAAGTATGGACGGTTGAGGGTAGAGTGCCTTTGAGGCCATGCACCCCTTGTAGCGTACATTCAATGAGGAGCAGGATTTAGGTTCCTATTTGACACATAAGGAAACTGAGGCCAGCGCTATGACGTGGTCCATTCAAAGCAACCCAGCCATTTTGTGGCCGAGCCAGGATTAGAACACACGTCTCCAAAGCAGTACCTGTTTCCCTTCCTCCTCACTGCTCTCCCTGGGCCACCTGGTGTCCAGAGACAAGAGCCTCCCAGGTAGACTGCAGCACACACCACCTCGACCCTATTAAAGGCGCCCAACTCCAGCCCTGCCTGCAGCCATAGCCCTGTGGCGTCCGATCCCGTCAAATCTCAGATGCTAAGCAGGGTCGGGCCCGGGTAGTACTTGGATGGGAGACCGCCTGGGAACACCAGGTGTGGTAGGCTTGGGAGAAGGACCTGGCAACCCACTCCCAAGAAACAATCCACCATTGAAAACCCTATGAATAGCAAAGCACTGACAATAGTGTTTCACCTGTTGAAAGTAGGGTTGCTATGAGTTGGACACCGACTCGACGGCACCTAACAACAACAACTCTAGCCCTGTCTGCCTGGACTGCTCTGCTCCCACACCCTTCTACTCACTTTCTTTCTGGTTATCCCAGGCCAGGAAGATTCCTGCTCAGAGAGGCTGCCATGACCCCCTGGTGTGAATAGCCCCGATTGCCCTTGACCACAGACCACCCTTCACTCTAGGGCACTGGGCACCCCTCTTGTGGTCCATGCGTTTGTTCGTTGTGCGTCTCCTTGTTTGCCATCCAGCTCCAGCCCCATCAGACTTGTGGCTCCAGGAAGGCAGCCACATGTCTGTCTTCTTCTTTACCACATGCCCAGCCCTGAGATGATAACGGGCATATGGCAGGTGCTCAATAAAGCTTTGGTTAATAAATACTAACTATTAATAATGATGTTGTTGTTGTTGTCATTGTTAGGTGCCATTGAGTCATGTCCGACTCATAGAAACCCTTATAGGGTTTTCAATGGTTGACTGTTTCAGGATTGCCTCGGGAATGGGTTGCTATGGCCTTCTGTTTTTGTGGTGCTGGGAATTGAACTCGGGACCTCAGATACTGCAGAGTGGTGCTCTACCAACTGGGCTAAATCCCAATAATGATGTACCTTCACACAAAGCCTTCCCAAATATATATGCATGTAGGGATCTCTCTCTCCCTCTCTCTCTCTCTCTCTCTCTCTCTCTCTCTCTCATATATCTATATCTGTTTAGAGAGAGAGAGAGAGACAGAGAGAGAGAAATTCTGAAGCACTTCATAAGTAGGATTTTATTGTTACTTATCCCATGTGTAGTAAGAAAAATAAGCATTATAAACATTTCACAGGTATGGAAATTGAAGCTCAGAGAGATTTAGTAACTTTTCTGCCTGAGTCTAAAATTAGGAGACCAGAATCTTCCTCCAAGTGTCTAGCTAGATAACCCTAGGTGGGAAGGCCATTCTTCCCTCTTCAGGCCTCAGTCTCCCTCCAGAAAGGGATTGTAAACTCAAATATCTCTAAGGTTTCTCTAGTAATAAGTACTTGGATAGTGTTTTCCAAACTGGATGCCTGGAATCCAAGTATATGAAGGGATGGTAACAGGTGTGCTATGAAACCATATGGGAAGCACTATTGTAGAATTGCCTGCAGCCGTAGCCCTGTGGCATCAGATCCCATCACATCTCAGAAGCTCAACAGGGTCAGGCCTGGTTAGTCCTTGGATGGGAGACCGCCTGGGAACACCAGGTGCTGTAGACTTGGGAGACAGACCCGGCAACCCACTCCCCAAAATCAATCCAACACTGAAAACCCTATGAAGAGCAGAGAAGCACTGACAATAGTGTTTTGCCTGTTGTACGTAGGGTCCCTATGAGTCAGACACCATGACGGCACCTAGCAACAACAGCATTCTAGAATTGGCTTTAAGTTTACTTCAAGGCAAGTACTGTGTCCCTGTCCAGGTAAGTTGTGCCAAGGTCTAGAGTAGAGAAAGAAATGTGAGAAGGGCTCAACCTACTAGATCCTCGCTGTGCCCAGCAGATGCTGAGCACTTGCCCCTCATCATCACTTTAGCCTGGGAAACCTCTAGGAAGTGAACATTCTTCTTGCTTCCATTTCACAGCTTGGGAACTAAGTGAAATTGATGAAACCCAAAGAGATTGTGCTTATGGCACAAGGAAATGGCCTCAAGTGGTTCATTCATAAACTTGAAAGGGCTACAGAAAGCTGGACTGTTGTGTATTTGATTTACCATCAGCTATGGGGAACTGCGGCTTCACTTTCTCCAACCACATCTCAAGCAAGCGCATCTAGTAACTGAACCTAAAGTCACACCTACAGCTCTAGCTGCAAGGGAGTCTGGGAAATGCCGTTCTTAGCTGTATAGGCCCTGAACTACAGGATGGCATGGCTAAGGAGCGTGGGGTTGCTGCTTAGTGCCAGTGGCCACATTCATCATTTACCCTATGGTGAGCTAGAGTATCAAAGCTTCCCCGGCCCTCTCCCCCATATCTAGGCATCTTAGATGTAAATTGGTGAATTGGGGAGAGGGGAGAGAATGGGTACAGGAATGAATTTAGGGTGAAGGTGGCAATCAGGGGTCAGGATGGAGACACAGAACTCCTGCCCAGCAGAGGCAAAAGAGACATGAAGAGAAGGAAAAGGAATCAAGGTGGTAACAAATGAAAGCCTCATTTCCTTGGAAGACACTCAAGGGGCCCCACTCCTGGCTCCTTCCACCCTCGCTGTGTGACATTGGTCATTTTCACCTCTACGAGACCTAATTCTCCTCTCGCTTTTCTTTTCACTCTGGTTTTAAAGATCACAGTACTTAGACATGATTCATTCGCTCTTAACAGAGGCACAGATGAGAGAAGCTGGGCCTCTCTCCCAACAGCAAAGCCACGTGGGCTGCCCACTGTGGATTTGGAGCTGTGCTTATTCAATCTGGAAAGTCCTATAAAGGGGCAGCGTTGTCTCTCCATGTAATTTCAATTCAGCCGAGCAGAATGGGAAATGATTTTATCTTATACCAATCTCCCTTCGAAGAATGAATGTGTCTGATATTTGTAATCAAGAAAACATGTTTAAAATATGTCTTGAGGCAAACAGAAAATGCCCAGTTGTAATCTGTTTCTCCTCTCCTCTTCTTCTTTCTCCCTCTCCCTCCCTCCCTGCCTCCCTCCCTCTGTTTGTCTCTCCTCTTTCTCTTCACCTCCCCCCCTCTGTGTTTCTCTCCCCCCATGTTTTTACAATTACAGCTGTGATTTTATATAGTACAATTATGGGATCACGGAATGTTTGAGCCAGAAAAGACATGAGAGGTCATGTAGCTGTGTTGTCTGTCACTGTTTTGAGGACACTAGAGATATATATGGGGCTGGGATTTGGCTCAATTGGTAGAGCGCTGCACTGCAGTCTCTGAGGTCCAGAGTTCAATTCCCAGTACCGCAAAAGTGGGAGAAGGACCTGGCAATCCACTCCCAAGGCAATCCCGAAACCGTCAGCCATTGAAAACCCTATGAGGGTCGCTATGAGTCGGATACCGACTCGATGGCACCTAACAACAACAACAGAGATATATATGGGCTGAGATTTTAGCTCAATTGGTAGAGCACTGCACTTCAGTCTCTGACGTCCCGAGTTCAATTCCCAGCACCACAAAATGGGAGAAGACATGGCAAGCCACTCCCAAGGCAATCCCGAAACAGTTGGCCATTGAAAACCCTATGAGGGTCGCTATGAGTCAGACTCAACCCGATGGCACGTAACAACAACAGACATATATACATATCTAACAGCTCCAGTGGAAGAAGGACCCAGCAACTCACTCCCAAAGATCACTCTGCCATTGAAAACCCTATGCATAGCAGAGAAGCACTGGCAATACTGATTTGCCTGTTGTACTTCGGGTCACTATGAGTCGGATACTGACTGGACGGCACCTAACAACACAATAAGAGCCCCAGAGCAGAAGAGATGGTGATAAGCAGGACCCTTCCTCCTGCCTTCACCAGAACATCTTGACTTTCATCTATTTTATATTTTGGATTTGTCTGTAAGATTCCATTTCAAAAAGAAATTTCACCGCAACACACACAAATATGAAAACCAGAGGATGAGCTCAAACCTACCTACCTTCTGCCATTCTTCAGATAGGGAAGCTGAAGCCAGGGTTGCTAACATGCCCACCTATAGTCACACAGAAGCAGAAAAGCCATGTCTAGAAGCACAATTCTGACACCTAATCTGTTTTCCCCGCTGCAGGAACCCCAGGCTGAGCGACCCAAACAGACAGGGCTCTGATCCAAGGTCAGATCATGGTTGGTGCTGTTTGTTTGCACAATGTATAACATTGTTTCAGTGCTGAAGCTCAGAGGTCCCTGGTAGGACTCGCTCCCTGAGTTGGCTCCCAGGGAGTGTGCTGTGGTCTCCGCCGGAGAGAGCCACGCGGAGGCCGAGGTGGCTCCTTGCAGGGGTGGTGTGCTCTGCTGCTCCGCGTCATATCCCTTGGCGGTACTGTAAACACAAGTCCACTGTGGGTTTTTAAAACGTGAGAAGAAGCAGGATCCTGCCCTTGTGTTTTGACATAGCCTGCAGGGAGGGAGAATGGGACGAGCGGATCTCGCCTGTGCAGAAGGTAATTGTTTCCCCACCTGATGGTTAATCTCAGGCCGCCCCACCGGGCTGTCACAGTTGGGCAGCCTGTGGCCTGAACCTCAGATGGCCTGCACAGAGCCCAGACAGACTCAGACGCCCGGCCACTGCAGATTTGCCACGTCTGAGCTTGGTGCTTTGGGCCATGTTTTCCTCACCAGGAAAAACAAAGGGTTGGTCTAAATCACGGCTTTCAGGTTGACGGAGAGGTTTAGGTTGGATCTGTTCTGCAAAGTGTCCTGGTAACATTTAGGTTGAAGTGTCTGCTACTCAAAGGAAGTTGGAAATCCACTGAATTCAGTGTTTCTTGTACAGGTGGCCCCCTATGTGGATTCAACCAACCCAGATATTCAGAAAAGAAATCACATCTGTACTAAACATATACATTTTTTCTTATCATTTCCTTAAAACACAATATAAAGTAATTATATAGCATCTACATTGTGTTAGGTAGTATTAGTAATCCAGGGATGATTTACCCCACGTGTCTGTCAGCTTGTCCTGCCGTGGGGGCTTTTGTGTTGCTGTGATGCTGGAAGCTATGCCATGGGTATTTCAGATATCAGCAGGACCACCCATAGTGGACAGGTTTCAGGTGAACTTCTAGACTAAGACAGACTAGGGAGAAGGACACAGTGGCCCACTCTTGAAACAGTTATTGAAGACCCTATGAATAGCAGAGAACTACTATCAAATATAGTGCTGGAAAATGAGCCCCCCACAGGCTGGAAGGCATTCAAGAAACTACTGGGAAAGAGTTGGCTCTTCAAAGTAGAGTTGATGGCCTTAATGATGGAAATGGAGTAAAGCCCCTGCATCTCCTATTGTTGGTATGGTGTAACTCAAAATGAGAAGAAACACAGTGGCTGCAACATTGGGCTCAAACATAACAAAGATCATGTGCATGGCATGGTGTTGGGTAGTGTTTCATTCTATTGTACATAGGATCGCTATGAGTTGGATCTGACTCCATGGCACCTGATAACAACAAGGGATGATTTAAAGCATACAGGAAAATGTGTATGGAAGATGTATATATGCAAATACTATACCATTTGGAAGAAGGCTCATTAACAACCTGCGTTATGCAAATGACACAACTCTGCTTGCCGAAAGTGAAGACTTGAAACACTTACTGATGAAGATCAAAGTATGGATTGAGACTCAACATCAACAAAACAAAAATCCTTACAGCTGGGTCAGTGTGCAACTTCTCAATAAATGGAGAAAAGATTGAGGGTGTCCACGATTTTGCTTGGTTCTACAATCAACACCCATGGAAGCAGCAGTCAAGAACTCAAAAGATGCATTGCATTGGGAAAAGCTGTGGCAAAAGATCTCTTTAAAGTGTTGAAAAGTAAAGATGTCACACTGAAGACAGAGGTGCACCTGACTCATGCCATGGTATTTTCAGTTACATCATATGGTTGTGAAAGCTGGACATTGAATAAGGGAGACAGGAGAAGAATTAATGCTTTTGAATTATGGTGTTGGAGATGAATATTGGACATACCATGGACTGGCAAAAGAACAACAGATCTGTCCTAGAAAAAGTACAACCAGAGTGCTCCTCGGAAGCAAGAATAGCTAGATTGCGTCATACATATTTTGTACATGTAGTCAGGAGGGACCAATGCCTGGAGAAAAACATCAAGTTTGGGAGAGTGGCAGGTCAATGAAAAAAAAGGAAAACCCTCTACTAGATGGATTGACACTGTGTCTGCAACAGTGGGCTTAAACATAAATAAGATCATGTGCCTGGCACAGAATAGAGGAGTGTTTCGTTCTTCTATACATGGAGTCGTTATGAGTTGGACTAGACTAGACGATACCTAACAACAATAACACCACACCATTTTATATAGAAGATATAGAAGATTTGAGCATTTGCAGATTCAAGTATCATAGGGAGGTCCTGAATCAATCCACCACAGACACAGAGGGATAACTAGATTTCTTTCATTCTGAAATGTTCTAATTCAAGATTTTACTTCTCCAGCTGGGTGCCATGGTACATGCCTGTAATGCCAGCGACCAGGGAGGATGAGGCAGGAGGATTTTAGGTTGAGGCCAGAAACAGCCTGCACAACTTAGCAAGATCCTATACCAAAAAAAAATTTAAAAAGGGGGCTGAAAGTGCAGCTAAATGGTAAAGCACCTGCCTAGTATGTGTGAGGTCCTGGGTTCAACCCCAAGCACCACAAAAGAATTTTTTTTACTTCTCTTTAGAGTACTAAGAGAAGTTTTCAGATCTGCCCAAGAGAGGAGGAGAAGCATCCTCAGTCCCTGGAAGGTTAGATGAGGCCCTCATGGTCTACAAAGCTGACCTTTGCCCCTTCGCTCCCATCCCTTCATTCCCATGGGGCTTGTTACTCCCTTCTCTGTCCTGTGTCACCCACCACTTGGGTCATATACCAATATCACTGCCATACAATTAATGTGTCACTCCAAATCACCCCACATGCCATTTCTGCCTTCTACCTGCATCACCTATGAGCTACCTGAAGTCTGAGGCTGTGTCTTATTCTTGGCTAAAATCCCAATATCCAGCACAGTGCCTCGTACATTGTAATTGCTCAATTAATAGATGTTAAGTTGAGTTACATTATGAATGGCTGGCCTGACTTTCAAACTCAGCAAACTCTAAAATTCACCTTTTAATGTATGCAGGTTCAAGAAAAATATTCTGGTCCAGATAGAGGTAGTGTTTGTTCAACCAGTAAGGTGATACTGAGTAAAACTTGCCTTAGGAAACCCAGAAAGAGATGCCACATTGAAAATGGCAGTGCCAGGTACCATGGCGCATTCCTGTAATCCTAGCCACTCAGGAGGCTAAGACAGGAGAATTAGAGGTTAGAGGCCAAAGGCAGCCTTAGCAAGACCTTGTCTCAAAATGAAAGTTAAAAAAGGGGTAAGGGTGCAGCTTAGTGGTAGAGTACTTGTGAGCACAAGGCCCTGAGTTCATGCCCTTGTACCACAAAATAAAATGTCAGAATATTATCATATCAATGTTGGAGAAATATGAGGCAGGCAGCCCTAGATTCTGTGACTTACTGGGGGTTTTTTTGTTTTGTTTGTTTGTTTGTTTGTTTTGTGGTACTGGGGGTTGAACCCAGGGCATCGTGCTTGCATGCTCTGCAAGTGCTGGACCACTGGGCTGCGCCCCCAGCCCATTGCTTTACTTTTTGAGACAGGGTCTCTCTAAGTTACACAGACTGCCTCTGGTCTCGAACTTGCGATCCTCCTGCCTCCGCCTCCCGAGCTGCTGGGATTACAGGCGTGCACCACCTCACTGGGCTTGATTCTGTGATTTCAACATGGCGCCCAGGTAGCTTCCTCACCTGTGCTCATTGACTTCAGAAGGGTGAAATGGAGCTTATCATTAGAAACAAAGAAGAGAGAGTTGACAGCTATGGCTTCTTTCCATGGAATTTCCAGGATACCCAATGAGCCAACATTTCCTTTAGCATTCTGGACCCTCAGAATCCAGCCTCAGCTGCCTCTCTATTGATACTCACCCCATGGCCCAGATCTATTTATCCCTTTGTTCCACTCCTGGCCCTGACCCCAATTTCATGGAATGTCCTTTGAAAAGAGGCACCAAGGCTCGTGTATTCATCAGATCACAGAGGTTAAGAGCCCAGTGCCACAATCAGACCATTTTCCTTTCTGAGTCAGTCATGGGACTGTTGCAAGGACTGAGGGATTCATACCCATGCCATTCTAGCATGTAGAAGGTTCTAAAAATAAGTTGGGTACTATTGTGATATGAGTTTCTTCTGTACTTGGAATAGTATCAGTAAGTGTTAAAACCGAGCTGAGCTCCTTGGCAAGAGAGACAGATGCTTGGGGCTCACAACAAAACCAAAACATGCTCGAGGAGCCAAGGACAAGGTACATGCTTTAGTCTGGGGGGCCCCTCTCCATTCCTTCTGCATCACTGCCACTGATCTCTGCGTGCCCCATTGCCTCTCCATGCCCTCTCTCTGTGCACCCAGTGCTGGTGGAGGGGCCTCTTAAAGCTTTTGCCCAATAGTGGCTAATTGCAAAGACCATTGTCCCACCGCATCACAATTACATGGGTTTGCATCATAGTAATGTTGTGCACATGCACCAGTCTGTAACCCGTTATCTCAGTTTGTTTGCATTACAATTCCGGTCACCCTGACCTGGCCTAACATTCCACCCCTTAAACTGACTGAGAGCTAGATGGGACATGATGCCAGAGGGCTTCCCCCTATGAGTTGAATCTGACTCCATGGCAGCTGATGACAACAAGGGATGATTTAAAGCAGGAAGATGTGCATGGAAGATTTACATATGCAAATACTATACCATTTGGAGGAAGACTCATTAACAAGCTGCATTATGCAAATGACATGACTCTGCTTGCTGAGGTGTCTGTATGGTCACCTCTGTGTGGCCTTCTACGTAAGGCAAGCAAGCAATACCCCAGTCAGCTGTGAGGGCATGAGGCCTCTTTTGGTCCGATGGCAACAGACCAGTGAAGTGAATTTGCTAATGCCGGAGTGGTGCGCCACTCCATTGTGTTAGACTTTGCTTTGGCTGCCTGCCATAGTGTTTAGATGAGTTGCAGCCCAGGCAGGACACCACCTGACTGCCTAAATTGCTCTTATGGGGTAACCTCTACACCCCAATTCCGGGCCACTGGTAGCATGGTCCAGGGACTGACATGTCCCAACTGGCAATGGAACCCCATGAATGCATACATCTCTGGTATCTGTGTGCTATGGACCTGGGAGAGGGCATCAGCCTCATTGTTGTCCAGGCTTAGCAGAGGTCTTGACCCACATGGGCTGATGCCCATTGCCATATGACCAGGCCCACTGGGACGCATGGCCTACCAGCCAATCTTGTGGTACCCACTGGGGCAGCCACAGTGTTAGCCCACAGTACACTGCCCAACTGTCTGAATCTCTGTGGAAGGGTTCCACTTTATTTATGATCACCATCCACACAGCACATAGCTCTGCCCACCAGCTACTCTGTCCTGAGCCTGTGCCCAACCAGATTTTATCTTTGTCCAACCAGACAGCTACCCCTGTCCCCAGGCTGGGGTTATTCCAACTGGAGCCATCTGTGTACCAAGCCTCTGTGGGACACCACGGCTTCTCCTCACATGTGGGCCTGGCGTCTCTGGCATAGCAGGTGCGCAGTCAGTAAATTAGCAAAGGTGATAGTGCCTAACGCCTGTTGCAGCTCCTGGGGAAGTGGGCTGGAGCTCACCTTTGCCCATTCTAGGTATGCACCCCACTTAGCTAAAGTGGGCGCTTGGGCCACCCCAGTCCTGGGGCAGACACCTATGACCATATCCATCCTGCTGTAGGATATGCTGTCTCCACCTCCTCCTTACTCTGTGCAGTAATGGCTTCACCAGCCTGCAGGGCTGCATGCCCAGCAGCAAGCTGCTTTTTGACTAGAGGGTACTGACTTCCTGCGCCCCTTCAAAGCTAGGACCAAAACCCAATTAGCACTCACCATTTTCCCATGGGTTGTCATGGGTCCCATTCATCCTTCAGGGGTCATTGTTATATCCAACCGGAATGGCTTCTCAGGCTCAACTACCTGCAAGGCTTGAGCCTGCCCCACAGATTGTTTGGCTTCTTCTGCCTTCTCTAAACCTATAAGAGAATCAGAGGTTAACATGATATCATGAATATAACAAAACAAGGAAACAGTGGCCAGCTGTGTCCAGGTGGCTAAATCCCTGGCCACCAATCTCTGACATAGCCAAGACTATCACCTGACGACACTGTCCCAAGGACAAAGTCCATCAGTCCATCAGGTCCAGTAGAGACAGGATTGCTGCACGCAGAAGAGGACTCATTTTGCCCATGGCCAACCCACTCCCTGGTGGCCACCTCCTCCTCCCATTGCTCCCACAGCCCAGGTGGCTCACATGTGGGACCCCAAGGCCAGCTTCACCCTGGTCTCCTCCTACAGCAGCTCCAGGGTGTTGGGGAGATGGGCTTCCATGCTGCTCAGTTCCTTACCCTGCTCAACACAGCTCCTCAGCGGCCTCCACTTGAGCTCACCCCCACTGCCTGCTGGGCCCTGCTCCTCCTGTAGCTGTGGCTCCAGAAGGGGTGAGCTCGCTTCAGCTTCTTAGCAGCCCTAACTCACCCTCCTGCCAGTGGTCTCCAGGCTGCTAGGCTCCACCCCCAGCTCAGCCAGGTCTTCTCCCACATACCTTTACGTCACCTGGCTTGCTCCACAGGATTCCCTGCCTGGGCTTCATCACCCAGGTGTCCTTGGGGCTCCTAAATCTCCCATTTTAGCTGCTACCTTTTGCTCTTAGCCTTGACTGAGAAACTGTATTCAGCAGGTAGCTCTGTCTGGAGGCCTCTGGCCAGGCAGTTGCTGGGTGCAGAGTGGAGGTCCATATGCCCCTAATCCTCTGGAGCAGACTATCACAGCAAGACTGCTGCCACCAGATACCACAGACCTGTAGAGGGCCACATCCCTCTTTCCAGGTGCTCCATGGATGGAGGAGACCCTCCCCAGGTCCTGTTCTTGATGCTGAAGGGGCACGAGAAACTGAAAATACTTCAAGAGACAAAGAATCTTGGGTAAAATAAAAATTCATTTATCAGCTAATAGATCAACCCGAGGAAACATGTCCTTTCATGGTCTGACTGACCCCGAGCCTTTGTTCTACTGAGGTTATATAATTTACAGCAGGATGGATGTCATCATACCTTATTTGGATTAATCACATGTGTAAGTTGTACGTGACCATCTGCAGGTGGGCTAAGTAATATTTTTAACTAGGTTAAAATAGTTGTCATGGTTATAAGGGGCACAGGCAGACAGGAAGAAGTTACTAGCTGGGTGAGATAAGCAGTGAGGGATGCAGGGAGGAATGTGAGGGGGACTCCTCCTTACACAGTGAGATAACCTTAACAAGTAGGGGACATTAAGCTCTAATGTCCACAGCTGGGGACATTAAGCTCTAACAATTATAGTCTAAATGAAACACATCTCATTTCTGACAAAAAACTTTTCCACAAACTTTTTGATTTTCATTTTTCCTCAACAATGCCAAATGCCATCTCATACCGCCAATTACGCCATTGTTGGATTGCCAAACAAGAGCTCCACTGCACAAGATGGATGGTTGGGACCAACCACAAAACCAAAAAACACTTGACGTAAGGCAGGTCTGGCATGCTTGATTGTGGGGTGTTCCTCTCTATTCCCTCTGTGGCACTGCCACCCACAGCCACTGTGCTCTGCATACCCCATCACCTCTCCATGCCCCCCAGTCCTCTCCATGCTCTATGGTCCTCCCCATGCACCCAGTGCTGGTGAAGGGGCTTCTTAAGTCTTTTACACAATAGTCGCTAATTGCCAAGACCATTGTCCAATCACATTCCGGTTACATGGGATTACATCACAGTAATATTGTGTGCATGTGCCAATCCATGTCTTATTATCTCAGTCTGTTTACATTCCCATTCTGGTCACCCTGACCTGGCCTAACAATAAGTAATGGTTTGCTGAATTTAAAAAAAAAAAAAGAGCATGTTTATAACAAAATATGGACATTGCCATCCCCCACCGATCAACACCTCCTAATGTCCATTACGCACCCAGTAACATGCTGGGCACTGGAAAGGACAGAAGTGAACAAAATCCACAGTTTTCATTTCCAAGGCTTTTGCAATCTGGTGATAAAGACAAGTATTATTTTAAAATTAATAAATAAAAATACTAACAACTTTATAAAGTAATCCAGATTGAGCACATATTTGATCAAGTTCTAAATTCCGAGGGGCCTCCAATGAATGTTTTGAAAGGAAAAGGGGAAAGCATGTGGTCTCACTGGGAAAAGTTTTGACTTTCTTGGAAATCATCCTTAATTGTTCTTTATAAAATATCCTTAAAGCTTCTCTGGAATAGTCAAACAATTTCAACAAGGCAAAATGGGAAGGGGAGGAAAGGAGTAATAGCCCCTCGGCAATGGTATGTTCCTGGGGTTTAAATCCCTTATCAGCTGTAATTCCTTTAATCCCAGCCTTAAGGCTGTCAAGCAGGTGTGGCTGCCATGTTTGTTGGGTGAATCCTAAAGTCAACCTTCTCACTGCTCTCCAGATCCACAGAGATGCTTCCTGGTCTCAGGAGGGAGCTCTCAAGGGACTTACCCAGGGGCAAGGAGCAAACAGGGCTTTGGCCAATTGTCCAGGAAAGACACCCCGCAGACCCGTGCTGATAGGCTCTGGCGAACTCACCCTCGGTGTCCTCAGAAGAGAAAAACCCAAGCACCACTGATTCCCTTCTAATAACCGTTTTACTACCCACTTGATATTTCTGAAAGGGCACGGGGAGAGGGCTGTTATTATTTCTCTAATGCAAAGCATCTGGGCCTGACAGAGGTAAAGGCAACTTTCTGGGTGTGGCCCTGAGAGTTTGTGTTTTCCCGGAAGGTTTTTGAGCTGGGGCCAAACCAGATCCAGAAGTTCCCATCCAGCCCTGTCTCAACACATGAGTTTCATTAACATAATTGCACTGCTCTTTTCTGCAGAAAGTGCTACCATTACTATAATAAAAACATGTCCATTAGGGATCAATCGCCACCTACAGGGTTGTGAGGAGGACTCAGGAGGGAAGGGCAGGGAATAGTGAGAACAAAGAAGGACTGACTGACAGAGGCAGAGCCCATGCTGATCCCCTTCTGCCGGCCTGGGGCTGGATGGGAACTGCGCAGATCAAACCTGTACCTGCAGCACGGTCAGCCTGGGCTCATCTCCTGCAGACAGAACTCAGCCCCTGAGAGCTTCATCCTCCTGGTTAAGCCTGCCCAAAGCCCTGTGGGCACCTGCACCAGGCACCTGGACAAGGCCGCCAGCTGCCTTTCCTCCCGCCCCACTCTCTGGGCTCCTCTTGGACTCTTGCTTACCTCTGGACGTTGTTTTCTTGTTCCATCCTAATAAATGTCCATCCAGTCTCCAGCCTCACGCTCACCTGGGTTTCCTGGCTTGGCCGTGCTCGTGGTGTATACCACCCGCTGACTCACACCCTGCTCTGTGCGGTTGACCCCTGCTGGGCCCCCACTCATGTCCACCAGCCATCCCTTCCTTAGCCTGTTCCCTCAGCATGGTAGAGGACACTGGTCAGCCTCCAAGTGCGTTTGTTCACTTCTTAAAGAAATTTTCTTCCAGGCTCTGACATGGCATAAACTTTTGACTCCCCCAGATGTGCTCATCTTAGTGGAGGTGTTTTTCTCACACTATGATTCTCAAGCTGGAGGCACATGAAAATTAGCTGGAAGAGAGTAGAAAAATGAATTTTTGAGTAGTATCATTAGAAGTTATAATTCTATATGTCGAAAGGGGCCAAGAATATGTGTTTCTTGTGGTGATTTGCTCTAATGTAAGAAGAACCTGGGAACCTGGGATGCACTTGGAAATGTGTTGGCGATCATTTGGGGGTCCCCAAGAAAGACCTAGAGGGGGCCTGGGTAGAGATTTGTCTGACCCAGATATAGGCCTGAACCTTATCCAAGTTTCACCCTATTCTTGCCCCTCCCACTTGTAACCCGGGACCATAGTGATGGGAGTCCTAGAAAGAACTTCAGGGACAGAGGTTTGTCTGGCCCCCTTGGAGGACTAACATCTATTCTCCAGGGCTGGCAACCCTTGTCCCACGTCCTGGTATTCCACTCCTTCCCCTCCCATCAAGTGATCCAAGATGGCCCCCAAACAGCCCAGCTCTGGTGTGGCCTCCTTCAATCTGATTGGCTGCCCAGAGCCACCTGATTGGTTGGAAAAGGAAGCTCGGTGATTGGCCTGGCCTGCGCCTAACCCCCCATCAAAACTTTTCTTTTCAAATCCCTAGTTACATAACTGCCAACTGGGCACAAGCCACTCCCTGATTGGCTATTTCTGGGTCCACACCCCCTTCATAGAAGCTATATAAACCACCACTGAAACTACTAGCCCCCCTTTTGTCCCTTATGTTCTTGATCCTCCCCTGTTCCCCTGCTGTCCAAGCCCTTTCAAACCTGACCCCCACACCCTACTCCTGAGACCTGCAACCTCCAACACCATCAGTGAAAACATGTGTGGAGTACAAGCAAGACTCTGTGTCAAGCCCAGAGCCTCCGAAGCAGCAAAGGCTCCAAGCAAGACATGAAGAGCTCCCTGCTTTTCTTCCCCCACCTTGGGGAGGAGGAGAGTAGAGAAGGTGAAGTGCAAGAGGCAACAGGAGACACACTGTGGGACACTTTCATCAAGCATCATTGTGCTGCACCCCCTTTTGTTCACCTTGGTAGATGAAGCTTAATAAATTCTGTTCCTGTTTGCAAGAAAGCTCCTGAAGTCCTTCTTTGGTGCCACTGCATCTTGCCTATTTCCAAGGGTCCCCAAATACCCATGTTGAGACAAACTCTGTTACCCCACTGGGCCAGAGTGAACCCCAACAGAAATACACAGTCAGCAACTGCCCTTACCTGCATTTGCTGGGAAGTGGTCAGCTGCAGATATAGTTGGGACCTTTTGCATCCATGCAATGCACAACCCTTTTGAAGCACTAGCACACTCATCTGTCCTTCCTCTCTTCTCTGCATCCCATCAGGGCAGAGAGAGAGTTCTGGTCTCTTCCTCTTCTTATAATGCCACTAATCACATCATGGGGCCCCATCCACATGACCTCAGGTAGACCTAATTACCTCCTAGACGCTCCACCTCCACATAATGCCGTGGAGAGTAGGGCTCCAGCACAGCATTCTTAGGGGACATATTTCAGGCCATGGCATCCCCATTAGGGCTGTTCTCCACAAAGCAGCCACAGTGACTCTATGTGAATGAATCTCTCTCACTCTCCTCCTTCATCCAGAGGCCCTAGCAGCTCCCAATCACTCCTGAGTAAAAACCAACTCCTTATAAGGGGCTACCAGGCACTGAGCCACCTGGCTTCCACCCCTGCCTTCACCTCCCACTATTGTATCTTCCTGCTGTCTGGGCACAGGGGCGTGCCTCCTCCACCGACACCCCAGGCTCACTCTGCCTCTGGCCCTTTGCACGCTCTTCCCTCTACCTGGAAATTTCATCCTCCAGAGCTCACTGGGGCTCATTTTCTCACCTTCTCCTGCTCTTTACTCAAACCTTCTTCACTGGAACTTCCTGAACTTAAAAATGCTGGTTCTGGTCCTGGACACACACTCACATGCAAATGCAGCTCCCTACACCTTCCCGGCTCTAGTTCCCCCACTTCGTATCACCTCCTAACAAACTTTAACTTCTTTCATTGTTTCCTTGATGATTTCTCTATCTACTCTATCCCTTAGCTCCAGGAGGCTGTGGGAGGGTGTGGCTCCACACTGTCTCCTAATGCCTGGTAGACACAGGAGTGTGGTACCTATCTCTTGGATGAATAAAGAGTAACCTAGGCGGTGAGCAGGCTAGGATTTAGCTCAGTTGGTAGAGCACTGCTCTGCAGTTCCTGAGGTCCTGAGTTCGATTCCCAGCACTGCAAAAATGGGAGAAGGACCTGGCAATCCACTCCCCAGGCAATCCTGAAACAGTCAGCCATTGAAAACCCTGTGAGGGTCGCTGAGTCAGACACAACTCGATGGCACCTAACAACAATGAACAGGCCTTGAGCAGCACCTTCTCTACCTTCCT
This sequence comes from Pedetes capensis, assembly GCA_007922755.1. Classification (NCBI taxonomy): domain Eukaryota; kingdom Metazoa; phylum Chordata; class Mammalia; order Rodentia; family Pedetidae; genus Pedetes; species Pedetes capensis. The sequence goes on along the minus strand of VMDO01007629.1, from coordinate 5,256 downwards.
TCCTCTCACCGAGGCAGTACCCTCCCCCACCCACATCAGATGTCAGGAAGGACTCGGCCCTGAGCCCTTGACTGTGGGCTCCTAGAGGACAACAACAGTGTCCTTTCACTTCTGAATCCTCCCCAGCCTCCAAGATGGGACCCTGCCACCCAAGGTAGCACCTGATACCCTGGTGCTCAATACATATTTGTTGACAAATGACAAAACAGAAGGCTCTCTGGGGAGTCCTGGAGGGCAGCTTTTCCTGCACTGAATCCTGGCTTAACAGACCCACTTGTCCAAGAAGATACCCTTCCAAGGAAATCAAAGAACCCCAAGCAACACTCCCTCAGGGGAGAGCCAGCCAACTTCAGCACAAAGATGGCTCCCAGGTCCCTCTCCCGATGAGGTCGGATCTCTCCCAAGAGCTCCTTCTGGGTAGAACCAAGTCTGGTCTCTGCAGCGGTCTTTGGCGGGGTGCAGCACGTAGGAGGGTGGGATTCTTCGCTCCTGTTCCTTCCACTCCAACCCCAAAAGAAAAGTTCTCCCAGCAGGATGAAAACATACCTCCGGTCCAAAGGCACCAAAGCATGCCACCGGGTGTAACAAAATTAAAAAGAGACACTGTCTGGACGAGGAGGGGAGAAATTCCTTCCTCGGCCCTCTTCTGGTACCAGGGTCCGCTGGCGCGACCGCACAGCGAAGGGCAGCAGCCACTACCGGGGCAAAGCTCCCCCCGGCTCCCGCAGAGAGGAGCCTACCCAGGGCCCGGGCCACCCACCGGCGCCGCGGCCCACAGTGAACTGAGGGCTCATTATCACAGCCGGCCCTCTCTGTTCCTTTTGGTTTCCTCTCTCTTTCCCACACTCTTCCCCAGCTCCAAACAGGCCACCTGGTGCCCAAACCCCAAATTCCTCCTCTCCAGTTTGCCCTTCTCTGCAGCCACCTGGAGCTGGGAACGCAAGCCCAGAGTCCTCCAATGGGACACCAGGCCGGTGTGGTCCCAGACCTCGTTCCTGCTCAGCCACTCTCAAGCTGTTAGACTGTGACAAAATGGTCCCTCGCCTAGGTTTGTAAAACAAGCAAGCTGTTCCCATTCACATTCCACCTCCGCAAACGTCACCGCGCCTCAAGAACAGAACAGCCTGGCCCGTTCTGTTCTCAAACAGGATCGCTCATGTTTGCCTTTATTCTTGCACATCAGGTAAACAATACCTGGGAACTCATGGGTATTCTGTGTTTATTTTCTAACGTACATTCGAAATAAGTAACTATTACAAAATCCATCCTGCTCCCACCGATAATCATCTTACATTCCATCAGCCCAACACAGGCACATTTTGGGAAACAGTGGATTAATGAAATGATCTGTGAAGTAAATTCTTTTAGGGCATGACTCTAAGCATAATTTAGAACATGAGCTACTTTCAGTTGCAGAGTGGAGAAACTGTGGCTTGGAATTTCATCACATGCAAGGTCCCCAAATCCACAGCTAATGGTGGCAAGCTCCAAGAACGAATATCTTATTCTTATACAAGTTGTCTATCAAGCATTTAAAGTCCTGTTATAGGTCTTGCCTGATGCTAAATGCTTGGAACAGAAACAGTAGAAGGCACAGATCTGTGTGTATTTGTGTGTAGCAACAACAGGGCCAGAGATGGCCGTGTATACTAGAAGTTCCACAATGGCATGGTAAGAAGGCCAGGATGCAAACTCCTTGAGACTGGGGGCTGAGAATCACTGTCCTGTGAGTCCCAGTCCCTGGCACCATGCCTAGCACAGAGCAGAGGGCAGGCTTTCTTGGCTTAGCTGCTGAAGTTCTCTACTGGGACATTTACAAAGCCCTCCCCGGACCAGTGGAACGGAGATTCTTCTTGCACAGGGAGAAGCACACATCTGCTAGGCAGGCTCTTGAGAGATGAGGTGTTCTCTGGTGAGGCAGTCCCTCTAGACAGGCAAAGCAGCCTACACAGAGATCTGGAAATGTTTAGATACGTAGGGGTCCTTATAAAGAGAAGAAGAATGGACTCTGAGCACGAGGGGTTGATAAGGCCTGAAGACATCCAGGTCAATGATCGTAAGGGAGGCATGGAAGTGAGCAAAGGGGAAGAACTTCACCTCCAGGCACTGGGAGTGGAAAGCAATGGACATGCGGAGAGACAACTTCCTGGCGATGGAGGCCCAGTGCCTTAAAGAGACCTGAAACCCTCTCCACCACTGTGTGAACTGCCTCAGAGTTAGTGTGTCACCACTCCCCAAGCCCTGTTCTCTGGGTAAAAATCAACACTTCATCATCCGTATGCTCCGACTTTATATTTGAATGTTTAATTTGTTGAACAACACAATTAACTGACTTGACCTGGTTGGTATATACCATATCCGTCAATGTCAGAATATACTTACTTTTCAAGTACACATGGACTATGAACTAAAATAGATCATATCCTAGACCATTAAATAAGTCTCAATAAATTCAAAAGAAATAACAAAATCAGACTGTTCTTAGGCTACATTGAAATTAAATTAGAAATATATAACTAACTATATCTTTAAAAAACCCAAATAGTTGTCAATTATTTCTAGATATTCCTCAGGTTTAGCAAGAAATCAAAGGAAGATGGTCAATATTTCCATCTGTATAACAGTTTAAAACAACAATTGTTTATTTATTAGGTGCTGTTGAGTTGGACCCAACTCATTGCAAGCCTATGAACGGCAGAATAAAACACTCCCCAACACTGTGCCATGCACATGATCTTTTCATATTTGATCTCAATGTTGCAGCCACTATGTTTCCTCTCATTCTGAGTAGTGCCACATCAGCAAATGGAGGTCCCAGGGTCGAGTCTACTTTAAGAAGGCAACTCTTGCCGGGAGCGGTGACGCAAGCCTGTAATCCCAAGAGCTCAGGAGGCAGAGGCGGGAGGATCGCAAGTCTGAGACCAGAGGCAGTGAGCATAACTTAGTGAGACCCTGTCTCAAAAAGTAAAACAAAAACAAAAACAAAAAAATGGGCTTGGGGCGCAGCTCAGTGGTCCAGCACTTGCAGAGCATGCAAGCACGCGGCCCTGGGTTCAATCCCCAGTACAGCAAAAAAAAAAAAAAAAAAAAAAGAAGGCAACTCTTCCCCAGTCTTTTCTTGAAGACCTTCCAGCCTTGGGGGCTTATTTTCCAGCACTATATTTGACAGTGTTTCTGTGTTATTCCTAGGGCTTTCAATGGCAACTTGTTTTGGAAATGGGCTGCTGGGTCCTTCTCCCTAGTCCGTCTTAGTCTGAAAAGTCAGATGAAATCTGTCCACCATGGATGGCTCTGCTGGTATCTGAAATACTGGTGGCATAGCTTTCAACATCACAGCAACACACAACCCCTCCCAGCACAACAAGCTGACAGACACATGAGGGATGGCATTAAATGGATATGTTAAATGCATTCTCTTAAGATGCATCCCATGTACTTTTTCCTAGTCCACCTACTAAGTACAGCTAAAAATACTAGGTAATATAAAACAAATAACAACAACAATAATAATAATGATATAGACTCTGAAAGGTGTAGAGAAGAAGGCACATTGGCTTGGATCTCAGGATCCAAGGAACAGCACATCAATGAGTTCTCTGGGTTTTTGATTTGTCTCATATATCCCAGACTGGGTGCTGGAAAAGCCAGTGCCACAAACTTCAAGAGATACAGGCAAAAAACTAGCCAAAGGCCAAGTAAGATGCAGCCTAGCAAGACCAAAAACATTTAGACAATAAGCTACTCTATTCCAGAGAAACAAGGGAAGAAAGGAAGGAAAGAAGAAAGGAAGGAAAGAAGGGAGGGAGGGAGGAAGGAAGGAAGGAAGGAAGGGAGTGAGGGAGGGAAGGAAAGCGGGAGAGAGAGGAGAAAAGAAAAAAGAAAAGAATTGGCGTCAGAACAGGCTGATTGCAACAGATTTAAATAATCTCATGACATAGTACCAAAGATGTCAAGCTTTCAATCAAAAATTACTGTTGTTGTTGTTGTTAGGTGCCGTCAAGTCTAGTCCGACTCATAGCGACCCTATGTACAGCAGATCGAAACACTTGCCAATTCTGTGCCAGGCAAACCATCTTATTTATGTTTAAGCCCATTGTTGCAGACACTGTGTCAATCCATCTGCTGGAGGGTTTTCCTCTTTTCCGTTGACCTGCCACTCTTCCAAACATGATGTCCTTCTCCAGGGATTGTTCTCTCCTGACTACATGTCCAAAATATGTAAGACGCAGTCTGGCCATTCTTGCTTCCAAGGAGCACTCTGGCTGCACTTCTTCTAGGACAGATTTGTTGGTTCTTTTAGCAGTCCATGGTATATTCAATAGACGTCTCCAGTACTACAATTCAAAAGCATCAATTCTTTTTCTGTCTCTCTTGTTCAATGTCCAGCTTTCACAACCATAGGATGCCACTGAAAATACCATGGCATGAGTCAGACGCACTTTCGTCTTCAATGTGACATCTTTGCTTTTCAATACTCTAAAGAGATCTTTTGCCACAGCTTTTCCTAGAGCAATGCCTCTTTTGATTTCTTGACTGCTGCTTCCACGGGTGTTGATTATAGAGCCAAGCAAAGCAAAATCTTGGACAACATCAATCTTTTCTCCATTTATTGTGAAGTTGAGTGCTGACCCAGTCGTAAGGATTTTTGGTTTGTTGATGTTTAGTCATAACCCATATTGAAGGCTATGATCTTTGATCTTCATCAGTAAACGTTTTAAATCCTCTTCACTTTCAGCAAGCAGAGTTGTGTCATCTGCATAACGCAGGTTGTTAATGAGTCTTCCTCCAATCTTGATGCCACGTTCTTCTTCATAAAGTCCAGCTTCTTGGATTATTTGCTCAGTATATAAATGGAAGAGATAGGGTGAAAGTATACAGCCCTGACGCATACCTTTCTCAACTTTAAACCACTCAGTGTTTCCTTGTTCTATTCGAACAACTGCCTCCTGGTTCATGTACAGATTTCTCATGAGCACAATTAGGTGTTCTGGTATTCCCATTTTCCAAACTGTTATCCATAATTTGTTATGATCCACACAATCAAATGCTTTTGCATAGTCAATAAAACATAGATAGATAGACATCTTTTTTGATATTCTCTGCTTTCAGCTAATATCCACCTGACATCAGCAATGATGTCCCTGGTTCCCCACCCTCTTCTGAATCCCGCTTGATTTTCTGGTAATTCCCTGTCTATATACTGCTGCAGTCACTTCTGAATGATCTTTAGTAGAATTTTGCTGGTGTGTGATATTA
>VMDO01007628.1:0-89789 GCA_007922755.1 Pedetes capensis | reverse complement strand
AATGGTTGGTCATCTACCAATTCTTTCTTGTATAATGACTCTGTGTATTCTTCCCATCTTCTTTTGATGTTTCCTGCATCATTTAATATTTTCCCTTTAGAATCTTTCACTACTGCCACTCGAAGCTTGAATTTTTTTCTTCACTTCCATAAGCTTGAGAAACACAGAGCATTTTCTTCCCTTTTGTTTTTCTGCCTCCAGCTCCTTGCACATGTCATTAGAATATTTGTTTTTGTCTTCTCGAGCTGCCTTCTGAAATCTTGTTTAGTTCCTTAACTTCATCATGTCTTCCTTTTGCTTTAGCTGCTCGACGTTCAAGGGCAAGGTCCAGTGTCTCTTTTGACATGTAATTTGGTCTTTTCTTTTTTTCTTGTGTTTTTAAGAACTTTTTGCTTCCTTCTTGAATGATATGTTTTATGTCATGCCACAACTCTTCTGGTCTCCTATCATTTGTGTCTAATGCATTAAACCTATTTTTGAGGTGGTCTCTGAACTCAGGTGGGATATACTCAAGGTCATACTGTGGCTCTCGTACACTTGTTCTAATTTTCTTCAGCTTCAGTTTGAAGTTGCAAATGAGAAGTTAATGGTCTGATCCACAGTCAGCACCTGGTCTTGTTTTGACATTTTGTATAGAGCTTTTCCATCGTCTCTTTCCACATATGTAGTCAATTTGATTCCTGTATGTTCCATCTGGTGAAGTCCATGTGTATCCTCTCCATTTATGATGTTGAAAAAATGTATTTGTAATGAAAAGGTCATTGGTCTGACAAAATTCTATCATGCGATCTCTAGCTTCGTTTCTGTCACCATTTTCCAACTACTGAGCCTTTTTCTTTGTTTCCAACCTTTGCATTCCAGTCGCCAGTGATTATCAGTATGTCTTGATTGCATGTTTGATCTATTTCAGATTGCAGAAGCTGATAGAAGTCTTCCCTTTCTTCATTTGTGGCCTTAGTGGTGGGTGCATAAATTTGAATAATAGTCATATTAACTGGCCTTCCTTGTAGGCATATGGATATTATTCTATCACTGTCAACATTGTATTTCATGACAGATCTTAAAATGTCTTTTTTGATGATGAACGTAACCCCATTTCTCTTTAGTTTATCATTCCCAGCATAGTAGACCATATGATTGTCTGACTCAAAATGGCCTATGCTGGTCCATTCTAGGCCTATGCCTAGAATGTCAATATTTATGTGCTCCATTTCTCTTTTAACAATTTCTAATTTTCCTAGATTCATACTACGTACATCCCATGTTCCAATTATTAATGGATGTTTACAGTTGTTTCTCCTCATTTTGAGTTGTGCCACATCATCAAGTTGAGCACCCTGGGGTTTTACTCCATTTCCCTCATCACGGTAGACTCTACTTTGAGGAGGCAACTCTTCCCCAGTAGTCTTTTGAGTGCCTTCCAACCTGGGGGCCTCATTTTCTGGCACTATATCTGACAGTGTTTCTTTGCTATTCATAGGGTTTTCAATGGCTAGTTGTTTCGGGAGTGGCTTGCCAGGTCCTACTCCCTAGTCTGTCTTAGTCTGGAAGCTCAGCTGAAAACCTGTCCACCATGGGTAACCTTGCTCATATCTGAGGTTACGTTGGCAGAGCTCTCAGCCTCATCGCAAGACACAAACTCCCACAGTGCGGCAAACTGACAGGCGTGTGGGGTCCAAATATTATAGCTAATAAATATTAGGGCTGAAAGTTTGGTGTAGACACCCTAGTTATCATAGCCCATTTTCTTCTTTTCATATATTTTTCCTAGCATGTATAAGCTGTATACAATAGTGAGGTATATTGTGATATTTTCATACATGCATATAATTAATGTTTATCACATTCACCCTCAGTCTCCTGTTTTGTTCCTCTTCCTCCATCCCCTTCCTCTTCTTAATTAGTCCTCCTTTTACTTTCAAATCTTTTTCCCCTCAAGTCTACATATCAAAGAAAATAATATGATACTTGTCTTTGTGAGTCTTGCTTATTTTGCCCAGTGTGATATCTTCAGTTCCATCCATTTTCCTAAAAATGACATAATTTCATTCTTCTTTATAGCTGAGTAATACTCCATAGTATATACACAACTTTTTATTAGTGTATATTCATTGTACAAAATAATTAGTTTTCTTATGACATTTTCTTTCTTTTTTTCTTTGTGGTATGTGAGGGTGGAACCCAGGGCCTCACACATATTTTGCAAGTGCTCTCCTAATGAGCTGTACCTGTAGCCCATTTTTTATCTTCTGTTTTTAGTTAAGGTCTCAGTAAGTTATACAGGCTGCCTCTGGGCTTTAACTTGTGATCTTTCTTCCTCTACCTCCCAAGTTACTGGGATTATAGGTGTGCAGTACCATGCCTAGCTTAGTTATGACATTTTCATACATGTATATCAAGTACTTTAATAATATTTACCCCCATTACTCTCTTATCACCTTACTTGACCTCTCTCTTCTATCCCAATAGTGCCACTCTTCTTTCACAACTTATTTTTTAAAAATTTAGCTTTCACATATGAGAGAGAATGTGGATTTTTTTGTTTGTTTTTATGAGTGTGGCTTAATTTGCTTCAAATAATCTCCAGTTAGTTCCATTTTCCTGAAAATGAAATTTTATTCTTCTTTGTGGCTGAATAAAATTCCATTGTACATATATACCACATTTTTGGAATCCATTCATCTGTTGATGGGCATTTGGGCTGATTCCATGTCTTGGATATTGTGAACCATGCTATAATGAACATGGAAAAGTAGGTGTCTCTATGAATGATGGCTTAAATTCCTTTGTGGCTATACCTGGGATTGGTATAGCTAGATCATATAGTAGGTTTTTAAATTTTTCTTTCTCTCTTTCTCTTCTTTTCTTTTCTTTCTTTCTTTCTCTTTCTTTCTTTCTTTCTTTTTTCATCTTTCTTTCCCCTTCCTTCCTTCTTTTCTCCCATTCTCCCTTCCTCTTTCTTTTCTTTTCTTTCTTTCCTTTCCTTTCCTTTCCCTCCCTCCCTCCCTCTCTCTCTCTCTCTCTCTCTCTCTCTTTCTTTCTCTCTCTCTCTCTCTCTTTCTTTCTTTCTTTCTTTCTTTCTTTCTTTCTTTCTTTCTTTCTTTCTTTCCTCTTCATCTTGTTTTCTTCTATGTGGCCTAGGCATGCTGGGAACTGACTGTGTAGCCAAGGCTGGCCTTGAGCTCATGATCCTTCTGTCTCAGCCTCCCCTGTACTGGGATTACAGCACTGTGTGCTACCATGCTCAGATCCTGGTAGTTCTATTTTTAGTTTTTTGTGGAATCTCCATACTGATTTCCATTGTGGCTGCGCTAGTTTACATTCCCATCCACAGTGTATAAGGTTCCTTTTCCTTTTGCATCCTGTTGTTTTTCTAATTCTTGTTTGCTTATCTACCATTCCAGTGGGATTTATTCTTGCCTGTGCTCTCATAGTTATGTTCATCTTTTTCTCTGTGTAGTATGCCTTTAATTATCCTCAGCATTGCTGGTTTAGTGTTCCACAAATTCCTTTAATTTATGCTTACCTTAGAAGGCTTTTATTTACTCTTCAATTCTGAAGGAAAAACTTGGTGGATATAGTAATATAGTAATACAGGTTGGCAGTTATTTTCTTTCCTGGCTTGGAATTCATTATTCCATGCTTTTCTGGCCTTGAGAGTTTGTGTTGAGAAACTGATATCATTCTAATGGGTTTCCATTTATAAGTGAATTGGTGCTTTTCTCTCAGAGCTTTTAATATTCTTTCTTTGTTCTGTATTGTTGGAATTTTAGCTATATGATGGCATTGGGAGGTTCTTTTCTGGTCTTGTCTGTTTGGGACCCTTACTGCCTCCTATACCTATACTTATTTTGCAAAAAATTTTGCAATTTTTTGCTACTGTTCCATTGAATAGGTTTTTCTTTGTCTTTAGTCTGTGCCTTGATGCCTTCTTCAACACCAAAAATATATAAGATACATAAGTTTGGTCTTTCATTGTGTCCCAGAAGTCTCGCATGTTCTGTTTGTAATTTCTTATTTTTTTCTTTATTACTATCTGAATGTTCTAATTCATCCACTTGTCTTCAAGCCCTGAAGTTCTCACTTCTGCTTGGTCTAGTCTGTTGGTGAGGCTTTTCATTTAGTTCTATATTTTACTTATTGAGCTTTTCATTTCTAAGATTTGTTTGGTTCTTTTTCAAAATCTCTGTTTATTGAAATTCTCTTGTATATCTGATAATTTCTTCCTTAATCCATCAATTACTTTTCTACATTTTCATGAAATTCCATAATGAAAAAAATTCTTTTTGTATTTTTTTATTGGTAATTTTCAGTGTGCAACTTAATGTGTTTTATTCTGACATGCATTTCATTGTGACATTTCCATATATGCGTTTCATTGTACATTGCACAGATAACTTCCCCTTTACCCTCTTGTGCCCCTCCTTACCCTTCTCCCACCCCCCTCCATGGCCTCTCTTCTACTTGCATGTCTTTTTGTGGGTATATTTTTCTGTATATCCTTGCATCCCAATTATGATTTAAGTCTAAACTTTTTTCTATAGTGATCTATCTTTTTACATTGTTGGCATTATTACATGAATAATCTAGGCCACATTGTTGCCATCCTTTGGTAATGTTTGTATTATTATAATTATTTCCTGAACTATTAAGGTTGGGCTGTTTAATTTGAGGTCAACCTCTCTCTCATTCCTTGCTCCTCCTTGTCCCTCCTGTTTTCTCCCGCTTCTCATCACTTCTTTTTGCTAGATCCTTCCCTCTATCTTTCCATTCCTTGAATTGTCCGTTCTCCACTAAGTTTATGTTAGCTTTTTATTATGTTCCAATTTCTGTATGAAACTTTTTCCTTCTTTTAATTTTGATTCCTCTCCCACATATGTGTGAGAACATGTGGCATTTCTCTTTTTGGGCTTGTATTCATTCACTTAAGATAGTTTTCTTCTATTCCATCCATTTTGCTGCAAAAGACATTATTTCATTTTTTTATTGCTGAATAGTGTTCCATTGTGTATATGTACCATAATTTTTTATCCATTCTTCTGTTGATGGGCACTTTGGTTGATTCCATATCCTGGTTATTGTGAAAAGTGCTACATTGAACATAGAGATGCAGGTGTCTCTGTGGTAGGATAACTCATCTCCCTTTGGGTGATTCCCCAAAGTGGTATAGCTGGGTCATATGGCAGATATATTTTTAGTTTTCTGAGGTACTTCCATATTGATTTCCAAAGTGGTTGGACTAATTTACAGCTCCACCATCAGTGTCAGAGGGTTTCCTTTTCTCCACAGCCTCACCAACATTTGTTGTTATTTGTTTTATAGATCTTGGCTGTTCTTACTGGAGTAAGGTGGAATCTTAGCATGGGTTTGATTTGCATTTCCCTAATGGCTAGGGATATTGAGCATTTTTTCATGTGTTTCATGGCTTTATGAGCCTCTTCTCTTGGGAACTGTCTGTTCAGTTCCTTTGCCCATTTGTGTGTTGGGTTATTTGTTTTCTTGGTATTTTTTTTCTTGAATTCTTTATAAATTCTGGAAATTAGTCCTCTGTCCGATGTATAGGATGTGAAGATTTTTTCCTATTCAGTGCGGATTTACTTGACTCTTTTGATTGTTTCCTTTGCTGTACAGAAGCTCTTAATTTCATGTAATCCCATTTATCTATTCTTGTTGCAATTTCTTGAGCAATTGGAGTCCTATTAAGGAAATGCTATCCTATCCCTATATGTTGGAGCATATTACCTATCCTTTCTTCTATTAATTTTAAAGTTTCTGGTTTTATGTTAATGTCTTTTATCCATTCTGAATTAACTCGTGCATATTGAGAAATGTGGGTCAGTTTTCATTTTTCTGCAAGGGGATATCCACGTTTCCCAGAACCACTTATTGAAAAAGCTATCTTTTTCCAATTTACTTGCTTTGCTTCTTTGTCAAAAATCAGGTGGCTATAGATGCATTGATGTATCTCTGCATCTTCTATTCTGTTCTACTGGTCTTCAGGTCTATTTTTGTGCCAGTACAAAGCTGTTTTTGCCATCACTTCTCTGTTGTTGTTGTTGTTAGGTGCTGTCGAGTCGGTATCCGACTCATAGCGACCCTCTGTACAATAGAGGAAACACTATTGTCAGTGCTTCTCTGCCGTTCATAGGGTTTTCAGTGGCAGATTGATTTTTGGGAGGGGGTTGCCAGGTCCTTCTCCCAAGCCTACAGCTCCTGGTGTTCCCAGGCGGTCTCCCATCCAGGTACTAACCAGGCCTGACCCTGCTTAGCTTCTGAGATCTGATGGGATCGGATTCCACAGGGCTATGGCTGCAGGCCACTTCTCTGATTAAAATCAGGGATTGTGATTCTACCTGAACCAGTTTTGCTGGTTAAGATTATTTTGGGCATATGTGGTCTTTTTTATTTCCATATGAATTTTTGGATAATTTTTTCTATTTCTGTAAAGCCTGTTGTTGGGATTTTAATGGGGATTGCATTAAATCCATAGATTGCTTTTGGTAGGATAGCCATTTTTTTCTGCATTGATTCTCCTTATCCAGGAGAAGGGAAGGTCCTTCCACTTTTTAGTATCCTCTGTGATTTCTTTCTTTAATGTTTTGAAATTTTCCTTTTAGAGATCTGCAGGGTCTTTGGTTAGATAGATTCCAAGGTACTTAATTTTTTGGTGGGCTATTGTGACAAGTATTTTATCTGTAATCTCCTTCTCTTCCTGTTTACAGTTTGTGTAAAGGAAAGCTACTGATTTTTGTGCATTAATTTTATATTCTGCCACTTTGCTGAAGGAGTTGGTTAGATCTAAAAGTTATCTGGATGAGGTTTTGGGGTCTTTTAGGTTAAGTATTATGTCATCCACATATAAGGATAGTTTGTCCTCTTCATTGCCTATCTGTATCCCTTTGATTTCTTTCTCTAGTCTGATTGCCCTGGCGAGGACTTCAATCACAATGTTAAATAGAATAGGAGAGAGTGCACATCCTTGTCTTGTTCTGTATTATAGAGGAAATGGTTTCAGTTTTTCTCCATTTAATATAATGTTTGTTGTAGATCTGTCATAGATGGCTTTTATGATGTTAAGGTATTTGCCTGTTATGCCTATCTTCTCCAGGGTTTTATCATGGAAAAGTGTTGCATTTTGTTAAAGGCCTTTTCAGTATCAGTTGAGATGATCATGCAATTTTTGTTTGCCAGTATCTTGATATGTTGGGCTACATTAATTGATTTCCATATGTTGAACCAGCCTTGCATCTGTGGTATAAATCCTACATGCTCATGGTGAACAATGTTTTTAGTATGTTGCTGGATTCGGTTTGCCAGGATTTTGTTAAAGATATTTGCATCTATATTCATAAGGGAAATGGGTCTACAGATCTCTATCTTAAATGTATCTTTTCCTGATTAGGTATCAGGGTGATGGTAGCTTTGTAGAATGAATTTGGGAGTATTCTCTCCTTTTCTACTTTTCGGAATAATTTGAGGAAGACAGGCATTATATCTTCTTTGAAAGTTTAGTGAAATTCTGCTGTGAACGCATCAGGACCTGGGCTCTTCTTTGTTGGGAAAATTTTTATTACCTTTTCTATTTCAACATATGTAATGGGCTTGTTTAGGTCACTTATGTCTTCTGGGGTTAGTTTTGGTAAGTAATATGTCTTAATAAATTTATGCATTTCTTCTGTATTGTCATGTTTTTGGGAATACAATCTCTCAAAGTAACCCCAGATGATTTTTTGCATTTCTTTCTCATTGGTACTTATGGTCCCATTTTCATTTCTAATTTTTAGTATTTTAGTTTTTTTCTTTTTCTTTTTGATGAGATTGGCCAGAGAAGTGTCTATTTTATTAATCTTTTCAAAGAACTAGCTCTTATTCTCATCACTTTTTTGAATTATCTTTTTATATTCTAATTGAGATATTTCTGCCTTTATCTTCATAATTTCTTTCTAGATGCTCCTTTTGGATTGATTTGCTGTTGATTTTCTAGCATCTAAAGGTGTATCATTAGGTCATTTATTTGACTCTTCTCTATCTTATTGATGAAGGCACTTAATGCTATAAACTTCCCTCTTAAATCTGCCTTTGCTGTTTCCCATGTGTTTTGGTAGGATGTGTTTTCATCATCATTTGATTGCAGGAATTTTTAGAATTCCATTTTGATTTATCCAACAAGCCATTGATCATTCAGCAGTGTATTATTTAGTCTCCATGAGTTTATAAAATTTCTGAAATTATTCTTGCTTTTGAGTCCCAATTTTATTCCATTGTGTTCTGATAAGGAACAGGGGATAATTTCTAATTTTTGTATTTTTTGAGGAAATTCTATGGACTAGCATGTGGTTTATCTTGGAAAACATTCCATGTTGAGCTGAGGACAATGTGTATTCCTCATCATGTGGGTGGAATATTCTGTATATATCTGTGAGATCAAATTGATTTAGGTTGAAGATTAGGTTTGTTGTTTCTCTGTTGATTTTCTGTTTTGATGACCTGTCTCTTGTTGAACATGGGGTATGGAAATTTCCCACAATTATTGTGTCTGATTCAGTAAGGCTCTTTATGTCCCATAAAGTTCATCATATAAAGCTAGGCCCCAGTATTTGTTGTTGTTGTTGTTGTTAGGTGCTGTCGAGTCGGTATCCGACTCATAGCGACCCTCTGTACAATAGAGGAAACACATACATATTTAGAAGCATTAGTGGTTCCAGGTTGATTGTTCCTTTTAGTAATATGTAATGCCCTTTTTTCTCTCTTCTAATTAATTTTGGATTTAACGTTAATCTATCTAATACTAGAATTGCAACACCTGCTTTTTTTGTTTCCCCAGTACTTGATGTATCATTTTCCAGTCCTTAATTCTCAATCTATTGCAGTCTTTTTAAGTTAGATGAGTTTCTTGAATACTACATATTGAGGAATCATGTTTTTCATCCAATTAGTCCGTCTCTGTCTCTTAATTAGTGAGTTGAGACCATTTACATTAATAGTGATTATTGAGAAGTGTCTATTGTAATCCAATCGTTACATGTTACTGGTTTTTGAATCATGGTTGCTTTGTTCCTTTCTTGGTTTTCACTCATTTCAGCTCTTCAATTCTTTGAATTTTCTATATAGGTTTGTCTTATCTCACCTAGATGTGGTAATTGATTTAGGATCCTCTGTAGAACTGGCTTGGTGGTTTCAAATTACTTGAATGTGTCAATATCATGTAATGTATAATACTCCTCATCTATTTTCAAAGATAACTTTGCTGGATATTGTATTTTTGGTTGGAAGTTGTTCTTTTTTAGGACATGAATTATCTGTGTCCAGGCATTTGTATCTTTCAATGTTGATGTGAAGAAGTCTGTAGTAATTTTAATGGTCTTCCTTTAGTGGTTATCTGGGATTTTTCCCTTACAGCTTTCAAAATAGTTTCTCTGGTTTCTAATGAAAGCATTCATGCTGTGATATGTCTTGGGGATGACCTATTTTCATCTACTCTGGGTGGGGTCCTGAAATTTTCAGTTGTGTATATATCTAAGATCCTGGGTTATCACTGTAAATTTTTCCTTGAGGATATCATAAGCTAGATTTCCTTGTCCTCTGGTGGACCTTTCCTCTCCTTCAAGGATGCCTTGAATTTTTAAGTTTAATTTTTTCATTCTGTCTGAGGCTTCTTGGAAATCTTTAAAACATTCCTTCATTATTTCCATTTCTTACTGTACATATTTAATTTCTTGGATTGAATCCTCGGGGTCGGAAATTTGTAGCTCAGCTTCATCCAGTCTCAATGAAAAGGATTCTTTGCAGAGTTTAATTCATTTAGCTTGGTTTGCATGTCAAGGATTCCTGCTTGATTTTTCCTAATCATTTCTAGATGTGAACACTGTATAGGCTCCAGGTGAGATACCTTCTTTTCAAGGATTTCAAGGGTGATGGTGGTGTTAATTTTGGTTTCTCTTAGCATATTAATAACCAAAACTCTGAATTCCAATTCAGAGTTATCTAGGAGTTGGGATTCATTGGAGGTATTTGTTGAGAAGCTTTGGTCAGTGGAGTCTTCACATCCAGCTTGCCCCTTTGTGTTTTTTGTAGTCTTCTGACTTTGCTCACCCATTATTTGGTCTGGGAATTAGGTTTTACCTCCTCCAATTATGTAGAACTTCTCCCTCTGTTGTTCTTTTGAGTTTGTGTGATGATGAATCTCTGGCACTTTATTTTCACTCCTCAACCCCGTATTTTGCACAACCCTAGACAAGGAACTGGTACAAGCTCTCTATTCAGTTCTGCCCTGTTCAACTTCCCTCTGATCCTTGAGATCTCAGTCTCTGATTGGTCTACTTGGTACAGCGTGATTCCTCAGTTGTCTAGTGTGTGGGGCTATTACTCTGGTTCACCAGCCCTACTCAACTCAAAATGGTCTTAGTTTTTAATTGTTTCTCCTATGTTCAGTGGACCATCAGCTCGTGACACTCTTATCTGTATCCTGTACTGTCCACTCCTCAGTTTCCCACTCCCCAATTCACTATTCCAATGGGACTGGGTGCTGGGGAAGCAGCAGCCTCTGTTTCTCTACTGGGGGGTGAGGAGGGAGAATATATGGGGAAAGGAGAGGGAAAAAGAGGAGAAAGAACAGAGACTAATACAAATTAAAATTAAAATTAAAATATGAAATAATAAACTAAAACAAAAACAAATGCAAAGAGAAAAAACACCTATATGCCCTCACAAGAGGTATCTGACCAGTAAAGTGAATAAGGAAGTAGAGTGTACTAGAGAGATAGAGGGCTCTGGCTTGAGTGGTTTTTTCAGTATTCACAGCAATCATCAACCTTCTGAGAGGGCCCTGCCTCACTTCCTTCAGGTGGCTGTCCTTGCCCGGTGTTTTGTAGACTCTCCTTGTCTGCTTGTGTTAGGTGGAGCCATGCTGGTTCATTCAATTTCAATTCTATTGGTCCCTCCGTCAATAGATTGGTCTTCATTTTTCTCTTGTGAGAATGTTCGTGAGGGATGAGGATTGCTTCAGTTTGGGATTTCTCATTCTGCTGCAGGAAAAAGGATTTTCCCTACCCACTCTCTTGTTAGAAGCAGGCTGACTTAGGAGGTGGGGCTTTTGTGCAGCTTCCCTCTGCCAGGTGAATATGGCGGATAGTCACTCAGTCTCTTGGGCTGAACTGGGCCACTGGGCACTTTCAGGGATTCGCCTCATGGGATGTTCTGCCCCCGTTGTACTGGCAGAGAGGCAGTACAAACTGTGGTGACTTTCTGAGAATTTTACCTCCCCCACGGAGTTTGGGCGCTTGTATCCCAACTCACAAATCACAGTCCCAATGCCTATGGCGGGAGCAGATATCTGTGGAGTCAGATCTTAATGCTGGACTCTATCCATTCGTGTGTTCTGAATCTCATTGTGGTCTCACCACTCCCACATTGCAGTGGTTGTGATGATATCTGACCACCCCCAGTGAATCTGCAGGCTGTCTGCCCATGTGGCAGTTGCATTTGAAACTGCCCTGGCACAAATCACACCACTGCACTCCCTGTAGGACCGTGGTCATGCTCTGTCTGTGTGGGACTCAGTTGCTTCTGCAGACCCTAGCTGATTCCATGGTGCAGTGAGATGATATTGGTTTGCCTCTGTGAATCTGAAGTCTGAGTGCCTGTGTGCCTTTGTGTCCATGTGGAATTCGTGCCATGTAACTGCCCTGCCACAGCAGGAAGGAGGGAGCCTCACTGTGGCTAGTGTCTGGGCAAACTCTGCTGGTACATGTTCCCCGGCCCCTACTGCATTCACTCCTTGCACCCACACTGTGATAGGTGGGATGATAACGTTTCACTCCTGGTGGATCTGAGGCCTGAACTTCTGTGTGAGGCTTTTGGACCACTGTGCTCTTGCCATCTGCACTGGCAGTACTGCGTAGAGATGGCCGCTGAACCTGGTGTCTCAGGCAAACTCACCAGTTATTCTCTGTGGAGGGTGCTGCCTGTGTCCCGTCAGCAGGATGTTGGCGGGTTGCCAGGGTTGTACTCCGTGTAGGATCTAAGCTCCTATAGATATACATGTGGAGTCTTTCCTGAGTTGGATTCTTTCAGTGTTCTGCGATCTGGGAAATGGTGACTCAGCTGGCAGTGTTTGTGTAGATCTTCTGGGCTTTGATTTGTGATCTTGTTGCCCCCCTGCTTCTCTCTGCTGTCTCTGATCTATTACTCTGTCTAGTTAATGTGTGTTCTATACTATTGTTTAAGGTCTCCTTTTATTCTGGGTCAGAAGGCATGTGCTATCTGTCCACCATCTTTTCCCCTCTCCTCGCACTGTGCTTTTAAGTATAGAAATGCAGAGCACTTCTCAAATGCTGACCTACTCTGCAGCTCCCAGATTAGGTCAGTTAAGACAGTGTTTCTGTTCTACATTTGCTTGTGTGTGACTTTTGCCCCTTCATCTCTCTCTCCTTCTGTTAGCATTCTCTGCTGTGCTGCTGGCTGAAGGCTCAGTGCTGATGTGCTCTTTCTTGCCCTCAATTTGTTCTGAAGACCAGAGTTCCTGGGTCTCTCCAAGGAACTGTCTACTCACAGTGGAACTTCAGTGCATTCTTTCAGTCATGCACTTCATTGAGAAGCTGTTTTCTGGGTGTTTTGCTTTTGAGACACAGAGAAGCTTAAAGTGATACTTCTCATCTGTCTTCTTGGTGCCCTATAATGTTTCTTCATAATGACTAACTGTAATAGGGTGGGAACAACACTTCCACATCTTTAACCAAAGATATATATGCTAGAAAAAAAATGCCAAGGCTATGCAAATGTATAATTTAATAAGTAAAAATAAATTTTTGCAATGCTATTCCTTAGTGATAGCTATTAAAAGTTTGATTAATATTTTAGAAAAAACATTAAAAGAGCTTACTAATGAATCTTTCTTGAATTCCTTCTAGGGACACATGTAATCATTTTCTCTTAGTAGTATAATCAGTCAGAATCAGTTTGGATGAAAACTAAATGTTAGAGTTTAGTTAAGTTATAATGTAAGCATTCTATGTACGAGAATTCTCAAAAAGTAAATGCCTGTCTATTTAGGTATGTAGGAAAATTTTTCATTGTGTGGGACTTGCCCAGCTCCCTTCCCTACATTTCCATGACTCGCTGCCACCATATGCTTAGTTGCTGCATTATTTCTATTTTTTGGAAACTCCATAGTGCTGGTGCTGCTAATGGGAGTGAGGGACTACTAGCAATTTACTTTGCTGTTTGAAGCAAGTGCTTTCAGCTTTCAACACTGACTGCTTCTTAACTCTCCAAAATCCACTAACTAAAGTACCCTATCAGGTGATAATATGTCCTCATTGACTGACTGACATGCTATTAATAGTTTGAATGAATTCTTGAAGAAGATGATGCACTCTACTAAATTATCACTATCTCCTTCAGTTAGTAGTTTGGATTGGTCCCATCAGAATTTATATATTAAAATAGTGCATAAGGGTACTTAAATATAAGGTAATTTGGCAAAAGTTATGGTAAAAGAGAAGATGGGTTATTAGTCATGCAAGTTCCTCCCTGTGTGTGTGAAAATCCTGACTTAAGTTATAGAAAAGATTAGGGCTAAAGTCTATGCTCGTGCAGAAGATGTACCGCACTTCATCAGTGTCATCACTGGAGGGCACTGTGTGTTCATGAGCTGCACTAAAAATGGGACCTCTTTGGTAGGTAAAATATTGTGCTTCATATTTTTTGAGTATGCTTTTTAATAATCTTTACTAATATTTGCAATTGTACTTGTTACCTAGTGTCAAGTATATGTTAAAGATTTATATTGTGTTTATTAGTAGAGGATATTTTAATCTGAATTCAAAATTTCCCCCATGAGGTAAAATGTTAGTGTATGTGTGTGTATGTGTGTGTGTTAATTTCAAGCTCATTGTTAAAGTAACTTCTTTCTATTTGAAGTACCAGATAGAAACGTGGATTCTGCAGCCAAACTACCTAGATTTAAATCCTTAATAATCTACTAAGTAGCCGTGGACCTTAAGCAAGTCACAAAATGGCTCTGTTATTCTGTTTCATCATTCCTTAAATGAGGATAATCATTGTGTTTACCTTGTAGTATTGATGAGGACTAAAATGAGTTAATATATGTAAAGTACTTCTGGCAGTGCCCATTACATAGTAAAGACTGAATGAAGGCTTTTATTACTGTGTTATTACCATTACTGTAGTTTCTCTTCTCTGTTCCTTGTCTCTACCCTCTGTTGTGTAGCTTTTCTGTAGTATCACACTCCTCAGCCTTCTGTGGCCTCACTTAGGAACCTAATTGTTGTAGAAGAGGCTGATTTTTTACCAAAAGCCTTTACTTTGATGAAATCTTGCAATTATTTGGAATATAGACATTATAAAGTCAGAGTCTGACTTTTGCTACAGCCTTTTTTTTAAGTCAAGAGTGTGTGTGTGTGTGTGTGTGTTAAAATATCTTCCGAAGCTGCATGAAAAATACTGATGACATACTGCTTATTGTAAATATTCACTGAAGCTTGTGGGTACAAGATGATATTTAGAGTAGGCAGAGAACTGAGATATCTTGAAAGTTCAGCAAGTACATCCTTGCTAGCCAGCTGCAGTGCAAACCCAAGAGGAAAATGATTCTGGATCACCTTAGTCTCTCACTAAAAGGGATGTTTCTGATACTGAGGTCCAGGCCTTTAGCATTAAGTTGGTGAAACTTAACATGCAGAAACAAAACCTTACAAAAATTACTGTTGTCAATGTGTGTTATGGAATACAGGTGAAACTCTTTCTTTTAGTTTTATTTTTACTTTTGCTTCTGTCTGTAAACTCATCTTGACTGTAGCTGGGTCAGCTCCTGAGCTTTCCCCTGTGTTCTCAAGCATGTTCTACATATGTGAAGAGTGCTAAAAATCAGAGGCAAATTTTCTTTTTAAAGATGATTAATAACAACAGTATTTGGATTCCACCTTCACGTAAAGTTGACATGAAGGACAATGTAAAAGGACATGTGGTCATGGCTTTCTTTTCTCTCTCTTTTAAACTTGGCCCCTTTCATGTTGCTTCAAAACATGTTTATGTCCTTCATTTATTTTCTCTTCCTTTTCTTGCCAACACTCTTTCCTTCCCACTATTCATTGATTCCTTCCTTCCTTCCTTTCCTCCCTGCCCTTCCTTTCCCTTCCCTTCCCTTCCCTTCTCCTTCTTTTCTTTCTTTCTTTCTTTCTTTCTTTCTTTCTTTCTTTCTTTCTTTCTTTCTCTCTCTCTCTCTCTCTCTCTCTCTCTCTCTTTCTTTCTTTCTTTCTTTCTTTCTTTCTTTCTTTCATAATTTCTTTGCTGTTTTGTTACAGTAGATTGACCTTATTGTAATTTGTAGGCTAGGATAGAACTCCAAGGACTTGTTATTGATAGCATCTTGATAAAAAGAAAAGATTACCATGCGAAAGTAGGCCAGAGACTGGCAGGTTTAGTGGGAGGTTCTGGTGGGAAGATAGATTTCTAAAGGTGGTACATTCACAGTACTCAGGAGGCCATGACAGGAGGTTGAGAGTTTGAGGCCAGTCTAGGCTACATAGGGAAACCTTCTTTAAAAAACAAAGTGGTCCATTGGGGTAGAAACTCCTGGTGTGTTTATATTATCCTGTTCTTAAGGCAGACATGCTCATTGCCAGAACTCTGTCCAGAACTACAAACCATTGGGAACTGTTTCACGAACTCTCATGAGTCTTTGTTCTTTCCCATGCTTTTTCCTCTGTATTAGTGCTTGAGATTTTTGTTTTTATAAAATGCTTTTCTCGTAGTAGGTGAGATTATGATGTGCATGCCTCAAGGGAAGGGATGATTAAATAAAGCATTATTGTCTTTGGAAACACAGACCTGTGTATTAAGGCAGGATAGGCAACAGTCATCTGTGTGTGAATCCACTTGATGTAACATGAAAGGGAATTTTCCTGACCAGATTATATCTGGTTTCCTGTTTAGACATTCTTATTGATAGAGTCATTTAATCAGTGGTTTGTTTGGTGAAGGAATTTTTTTTTCCCCAGGTTTTCAAGGTTTCCATCAAATACCCATATAAGTAAACAAACCAAGAAGACTTCATAATTTTTTGTTTTTTTCTATATTTTGCAGTACTGGGGATTGAACCCAGGGTTTCATGCTTGCATGCTCTGCAAGTGCTGGACCACTGAGCTGCATCCTCAGCCCATTTTTTTACTTTTTGAGACAGGGTCTCACTAAATTACACAGACTGCCTCTGGTCTCAAACTTGTGATCCTCCTGCGTCCACCTCCTGAGCCGCTGGGATTACAGGCGTGTGCCCCCTCGCCTGGCCAAGACGTCATAGTTTTGAGAGCAATGATGGCTTTCCCCCCAGAAACACAAACTCCAAGTCTTTATATTTTGTTGTTGTTGTTGTTGTTAGGTGCTGTCGAGTCGGTATCCGACTCATAGCAACTCTCATAGAGTTTTCAATGGCTGACTATTTTGGGATTGCCTTGGTAGTGGATTGCCAGGCCCTTCTCCCATTTTTGCGGTGCTGGGAATTGAACTCAGGACCTCAGAGACTGCAGTGCAGCGCTCTACCAACTGAGCTTAATCCCAGCCCCTTTATATTTTAAGAGTATATAATTAAATAATATATTCAACTTTAAAAAATTTTTGCTGACTTCTCATTTTATGGCTTGAAATCTGTATTACAATGTTCTTTCATGCTTAAATAACACAACAATTAGAAAAGGGACAAAAATGAGTCTAAAAATGGTATTTTAACTTGTCCAACAGTGTTGAGTTTAGAACTGATCTTTCTTTGCTTTTAATTTTCAATCAGGCACAGTGGCTTGGGTTTTTCCTATGATATCATCAGGGAGAGTATGACTGTAAACCAGGAGTTGCAGTATTGAATCCTTAAACATGCAAGACAACTAGTTAAAATAAGTAAAGGAGTCAGATGCAAAACAATAGTGGACATGATGGCTAGGTCTCCATCCTACATAGGGTGGATATATCCTATCCTATCTGAGTGGATTGCTGCCACTTACTCCAGCCAATTACTGATGTGTGATTGTGATCCCAGGGCAGTGATGTGTTATTAAATGTTTAATAACTGGTTTTTATTTTTTAAAAAAGCCCCTTACGTAGCATTTGCCAGTTTTCACAGTGTAAATATTCCCATATTGCTAATTTCAAACCTTTACCATGATGGTTGCTGAAAATGTTTGGGAGAGATATTGATAATTAACTCTTTTGAGCAGTGTCCCCAAGTACCCAAGTGTACTAGCCCAGTGTACCTAACTTTGCAGTTTTCTCCCTTCCTCCCTCCCTCCCTCCCTTCCTTCCTTCCTTCCTTCCTTCTTTGTTTTTCAGAACTGGGAGGTTGAACCCAGGTCTTGGGTATGCTGAGAGAGTGTTATACTTTTGAGCCACACCCTTAGCCTCTTTATTATTATTATTTTTTGATACAAGGTCTCACTAAGTTGTGTAGGCTGCCTTTGGCCTTGAACTTGCTATCTTCCTGCCACTGCTTCCCGAGTGGCTGAGATGACAGGTGTGCACCACCAAGCCCAGCGAGTTTGCAATTTTTGAAGCCAAAAATCTGACATTTTATAAAAATTCTCTCAACTTTTGAAATACTATTTAGGTCATATAAAACATTAACAAACTAAATAGTGCTTATAACCTGCCAATGTGCAACATCTTGGGGGGGGGAAACAGTAATATTTGCCTTAAAAATTTTTATTAGAAATCAGTTTTGCTATGTCATAGTCAAACTACAAGTGTTTAAAATCAATGATTTCCACTAGTATTTTTTCTGAGTTGACAGTGTTTTTGTGTGTGTTTAATATTTAGAAAAGGTAAAAATCAGCAATTCAGAAACTGTTCTTTGATTAATAGGAAACAGTCAAGATATTTGGAATTTCTAAAGCTAACTAACCTGTTTTGCCATCTATGGGAGTTGTTTTTCCTACATGGATTATTTATATCAGTGAAAGATGGAAAATGCCAACCTAATTCATTGAAATTACTAAATTGTATGGTAAAACCATAAGTTGTTGGGTTCTTATTCCCTTGAATAATATAATTTTAAGAGATAATTTTTTATTATTCTTACTTTTGAGTATTTCAAAGCACTTTTAACAATGTTATTCTGAGGTCATACAAATGAGGCTAGGAGGAGGTCAGTGGTGTTTTGCAAACTTGACTCAGGGTATAGGACTTGGCTGTCCGTGGAGTGTGGAAGAGAGGCTGGGCTGAGACTGGGCCTTCATCCTCTTGACTCAGGGTCCCAATGTCCTTCTGCCAAACTGCTGACTGTGGTAAGATTCAAAAGCAAAGCTCTTTTCTGAACTGCCTACCCCTCCAGTGTGGTTAAGGAGTGAGGGGGGAGATGGCAAGGGAACAATGATTGTCTGATGAATATGATAGCTGATCCAACAAAACAGAGTGGCTCCTTAAGGGCTTTATCATATTATAGTCTTCTAGCATATAAAAACATATTTGTGGATATATTAGAATGCAGATCATATGCAAATATGCTGAATTAGGGACATAGGAGAATATGGACACATGATACAGTGTGTCATCAAAGGCTGATTCTGTGAGTATACCTTTGAAGGCCCTTAGAGGTGATGGTGAAAAGTCTAAACATGTCTACAAGTGCAGCTTAGTTCTTAAAAGCCACTTAGCTATGTCATGTGGTCTGTTCTTGACGGGTTCTGAGTGGGATGTAAGCTGAGGATTTCTGAAATCATTTTCCTTGGTTTTATTCTCTGGTGAGATGTATTAGTTAGAACAGAGGGGAGATTGGCTGGGTGTTTATATCTGTAGTGAACTATCCACATTGTTCTACTCCTGTGAAGTGTCTGCCTAATTTGTCAAGATGGCCCTAATATGGAATTATATTTGCTAAAAGCATTTTGTATGAATTGGGTGTGTGTGGGTGAAAATAATGAACTTGTCAGGCCAACTCAACTTTGAGATAAATCCTCTAGGTCTGCTTCCAATCAAATTGTTGCTCCTAAACTTCTTAGTATATTTTGTGTGTGTCTTCTCATTAGATTCTATGTTCCATAAGGGCAAGGATCCATCTTTTTTTACCACTCTAGTCTAGCATCAAGCATAGTGTCTGAACAAACTTGTCACTCAATAAATTTTTGCTGACTAAAAATAAATAAAATGTAAATATAAGACTTTTAAGAGTTCAAATAAAACAGAATTAGTATATGAGGATAGAGTTTCTTTCTTGCATGCCTAGAGTTCTTTCTAAACCTGAGTTTTTTTTTTTTTCAATTAACCTAGCAATCCTTGGCATTGTTTACCTACATTCCTTGGCTGATATTTTGCTTGAAGTATAATGACATAATACATATTTTACCTGCTGAATCATTTGGTCACTGACATCATGTTTTCTTGTCCTAATCCATAGCTGGCTTTGCACCTTTCTCCAAAACTTCTATGAGGTCACTTTAAGAAGAGTCATTACTAAAGAACTTCAGGTACCACATTCTAGTGAATTCCCTCTATTGTTTTGGGAGCTTCCATAGCAGCTCAGGAGAGCCATGTATTATGACGTGGCCACACAAGATTTTGCCAAGGTGGATTATAAAAATCTCCTTCATGTATACTTCTATGAGCTTGGAGTTTAGTTAATCAGAATGATCAGATGTAGATAGAGCATGTAAGTTAATTTTGTTCACATGCTGGGGCTTGGTTTAAAATCCATTGTTACACATAGAGTTGTTTTATATTATTCTCTGACTTAACTGTTCTATGAAAATGTCTGGATTACAAAATCTTTCTTCTACCAACATGCCTGAAATTCCACTATGAGAGATTCATTCCTTTAGCTGTAAGATCTCTTGGATCTTTAAAGGATATTATGATAAATAACCTTTACTTGACACCATTTTTGGTTATTTGGCTCTGTATTCCAGCTATTGTTCTATCTTTTTCCTCCTATCAGTGCCAAACTTGGTATGCTATTTGCATTTCAGGTTTCTACTTTCTACTAATTCTTAATCCTTTACATGATGTCCACTCTAAGTCCTCTACTGATACTGCCTTTATAGGCTAATTTCCCTTTGTTGAGTCTAGGGCTATCACTCTACCCTCCTTTGATCTCATTTAACCATTTCACATACATTCCACACTGTGCCTTGTAATGTTCTCCTTTGGCCTCTAGATACCCCATCCTTCTATTATTCTTTCCACCTTGACCACCCATTCTTTTTGTCTCTCCCTTGGTTGACCCTGGTAGTGTGCCCTTATGTTCTGCTTTCCTTCTAATTACCCAGCCTAGTCATCTAGTTCAATGGCTTCATTTTTTCTATTGCTTTTCAATTGCTGTGTAACAAATATCCAGAAAATTTGCATAAATTTAGTTAAAAACAACACAAAATTATTACTCGTAGTTCCTAAGGGTCAGGAGTCCAGAAATAGCCTCACTGGATGGGATCCTATGTTCAAATTGTAAAGGCTGCCATCAAGGTATCTGGCGGGCCACACCTCTCACTTGGCACTCAGGGGTCTCTTCCAAGCTCTCTCAGGTTGTTGGGAGAATACAGTATCTGTGGCTGTGGAGCTCATGGGGCTGTGTCTTCCAGATCACCAGGGGCATATCTTTTAAAGGTTTCTCTGATTAGATCAGGCTCGTCAAGATAATCTTCCAATTTTACTTATTTTAAAAAATTAACTAATTAATTAATTTTTTGAGACAGGGTCTTGCTATGTTGCCCTGGCTGGTTTCATACTCCTGGGCTCAAGAAGTCTTCCTGTGTCATCCTTCCAGGTGCTGGTGATAGGCATGTGCCGCTGTTCCCCATCATCCTCCCTGATTACTGACCTAATCCTGGGAGTGACATCCTATCATGCAGGATGTGTACCATGGGGAGCAGGGATTTTAGTGTCCATCATGGGACCCTGCTTGCCACAGGCAGCTGTGTGGGTGACCACTAAATAGCTATGGCTGTTTCTCACCATCATTAGAGCACCAGTGTCTGGACTGTACCCAACAGGTCTCTCCCCTTGGACATCTCAACCACCTTTAAAGCACATGTTTCCCAAAAACCAAACTTCCCAACCTGAGAATATTTTTCCAGAAAGAAAGCTATTTCTACAAGAAAACTCATATTCCTTCTAGAGTTCTTGCTAAAAACATTAGAGTCCTCTTTGTAACATCTATTCTGTTGCCACACCCTTCCTTCAATTACTGTATATTCTCGATTCTAATCTGCATCCCTTCAACAGTTCTAGAGGGCCACACCAGATGTGGATTAGAATCATGGGCAGATTGGATTCTCCTGAGAGGTTCAGGGTCAGAACTCTCAGTCCAATCTGGTCATGATTCTAATCTGCATCTGATGTTGGCAACTCTAAATCTGTTGAAAGGATACTGATTAGATTCAAGAATCTATGGTATCTCTCAGATTTTATATTTATTCTATTTTTATACTGTTAACACCTATGAGAGCTGGCCTATCTTCTAGTGAGGAAGATAGTCTAAGGAATACCTATATGTGATACGTTCCATACTTATAAAGACTTGTGCCTCCTCTCCCCTGATTTTGAGGTAAATAACATGTTATTGAATAGTGTTAGGGAAACAGTAATGAAAGGCACAAGAACATAAAGGCCAAGGGAATGTGGCCTGGAGGATAATGTGGCAATTAGAGAATTGGAGAAGGTACTCTGAACTAGTGAAACTAAACAAAGTGTATTCAGCTCTTCCCAAAACTAATCCACAATGTTTTGTAGAAGAAACAGCACTCTGGACTGCATGAAACGATGAAGGAAATGGAGATGTCAGTGGAAATCAGCCTTTAGTCAGCTTCTTAGCCTTGGAACTGCCAGTGTTCTTCCATATAGCCATTGGTCTATGTTAAAAACTCACCCCACTGTCTTTTCCAGGGCCAATTCTGCCTTCTGAGAGGGTTGATATACCTGAATGGAGTCTTCAGCAGTGCTACATGAGCACCCTTAGCCCCATGAGATCTTGATTCCTGAATGTTCCCTTGTTCCCTAAGCCACCTTCACTGCTTTCCTTACCCTGAACATGGGGCATCAGGTCCTGGCATTGCTTTCTAACTCAGTGTCTGTATTTGTTTATCTGATATATAGTGCCTGAGGGAGAGGACTTGTCTCATGTGACTCAAGAGGCCAGAGCCAGGGTTTAGAGGGGGTAGGGGCAAATTTCAGCCTATCTTTCTTACTCTGTGAAGATGCTTTCTACAATTGTACTATTCTGCAGGGGTTGTGCCCAACTTTTCTCTTTTTTCTTTGGAAACATTCTTTATTAAGAGTTACCACTCTAATGACAGGAAATCTGAATCATTGGTTCATTTATTCATGAGTTTAGCTCAGTTACTGTGTGCCTACAATCTGTCTCAGGTCATGCTCCCGTTCCTGAGAAAGATCTGCAAATACTGAACAGGCGCTTTGTCTCCTGAAGCTTACATTGTACTGGACCAAGTTCCAGAAGAGGAAGCGACTCCTCTGAGTTAGGGAAGACCCTGCACTATAATCCCTCCCCCTATCCTTTGATATCTTCCTAAATCTTGCTGATGATTATTATTGTTAGGTGTCATCGAGTAGGTGTATGACTCATAGCCACCCTAAGTACAACAGGCGAAACACTATTGTCAGTGCTTCTCTGCTATTCATAGGGTTATTAATGGCGGATTAATTTTTAGGAGTGGGTTGCCAGGTCCTTCTCCCAAGCCTACAGCACCTGGTCTTCCCAGGCAGTCTCCCATCCAAGTACTAACCAGGCCTGACCCTGCTTAGCTTCCGAGATCTGATGGGATTTGACGCCACAGTGCTACGGCTGCAGGCTGCTGAGGATACCAAACCTTTGCTTATTTTTTTCTTCTCTTGCATATTTAGATGAACTTTTGGTGTTTTGTTATACTAAATAAATAAATAAATAGATAGATAGATAGATAAATAAATAAAACCTTTATCCATCCTGCTCATCTGCTTGAGCTACTCTCCAGTCTCTCTCCTTCCCCCTTTATACAGTCTCTATAATACTGCCTCGCTCCCACACTCTTTTCATGAATTCATTCCTCAGCCTTTGTATTTTAGGTTTTGCCTTTGCTGCTTTATGGCCTCTGCATCTTAATTGTCACCTGCAATCTCCTGGTCATCAAACCTAATGCTTGTCTTTGTGTTTAGTCTCATTCATTCATTTAAAAGATCCTTGATGTGATGTTTGCCTTCCTGTGACCTTGCCCGCAATATGTATTTCTCCCTGTTGGCAAGCCCTTTAGCATATTTTTGCATGACTAAATTCCTTTTATTAAAAGTTCAGCTCAGATGTCACTTTTTATTTTAGTACTGGGGGGCACATGCTAGGTAACCACACTACCACTGAGCTGCACCCTAAGCACCCTCCCCTCATCCTTTCAATTTTTTTTTTTTGAGATGTCATCTTGATAAATTGCTCAAGCTGCCTCTGGCCTTGAACCTACAATCCTCTTGCCTGTGCTTCCCAAGTCACTGATATTACAGGTGTGTGAGTTGCAGCCCCTAGCTCTGAAATGTCACTTTTTGTACCTACTTGATTTTTTAAAAAAGTATCTTGTGGCACTAATTATTTCTCTTTTGAATTATACATTTTAACCTTCTTGAGCAATGAAACTGTCGGGAGTGATTTTAAAATATCTGTTAAATGTATAAAAGAAGCAATAAACCAAAATAACTTTCATTTTATTCTTAGAAATTTTTCAAACTAGTGTTGCGGACAATGTATTCTTTTACTCTACAAATGGAAATATTTTACAGAACTGCCTTATTGAAAATGTAAAACCATGTTTGAAGAAGGCATGTGCAATTGAAGACATACCATCACAGGAGTAAATCAGTACACGATGTCATTAGATGTTGCTATTCCACATTTCCACTTACTCATCACATTTTTTAGTGGCTTATAAGCACTTTTTGAGTCACATGATTGATTGGGTCAGTGGTTCATGGTAAGAAATATGTTTGATGTATTCTCCTAAACAAGCTTTTGAAATTTGGTCTCTCTTTGCTGTCTGTTCTTACCTTCTGGCATTTGCTATCCAGTTTCTTCATAAGTCTGATTTTGATTCAGACAAGTTGGCAAAATTATTGAGTATAATGCAAATCTGTTTTTCTTTTGAGTTCATATATAAAATGAACATCAATATAATTTGACTGTCATTAGTGATAATTCAGAGGAACGAGAAATGTGTGTGCTTCTTTCATTGAGTTGAGAAATTGCTATAAAGAGAAATATTTGGTAATTTGGTTTTTCTTTACTAAGTAAATAAAAATAGTGATTTAAAAATTATATACAGCTCAAATGGCTTTCAATGTTTACAGGTAAAATGTTTATGGTCGAAGTTTATTTCTAACTACACTAGAATAGAAGCCAAACCATATTTGTAGAAAAGCAGAAAACTTTGAGTGAACTACACTAAATAGTATATAATAATTAAGATCAGATTTATCTGTAGAGCTTCAGTTAATTGAAAAGGATGCTGAAGCACTATTTTTTCTTTACCAAGAATGGTCTAGTTCAACTTTTCCAAGACGAAGAACATTCAGAAATTTTAAGCCATTGGGTTCAGTATATAATTTAGTATACAATGCCAGAACCCAGACCAGCTGGGATCAGATTCTGGCTCATCCATTTGTTGGCTAAGTATATAAGCTTGGGCAGATTATTAAGCTGTTTTGTGCCTCATTTTCCCATTTGTAAAATGAAATCATCATAGTACTTTTCTTAGACAATCATTATGAAGATTGTTGTTGTTACTGTTAAGTGTAGTCCAGTTGGTGTCCAACTCATAGCAACCCTATGTACAATAGATGAAACACTGTTATTGTGCTTCTGTGCTATTCATAGGGTTTTCAATGGCTGCTTGCATTTTGGGAGTGGGTTGCTGGGTCATTTTTTGAAGCCTCCTGCATCCTGTGTTCCCAGGCAGTTTTCCATTCAAGTACTCACCCGGTCTAACCCTGCTTAACTTCCGAGATCTGACTGGATTGGACACCACAATGGTACCACTGCAGGCATTATGAAGATTAAATGAGATAATTCATGAATGTAATCCACAGTAGAACAGTGTGCAATAAGTGTGAGCTTTTATGATTTTTATGCTAAAAACTCAAAGTGAGAATACAATGTGGATAGGTAGAATTCTTATTCTCCTTTTAACATTTTGGATTGGCCAAAATACTTTATCTACTCCTGAATGTTTTTGGCTCCTGGACCCTGCTGGGTTTTGGAAGCATAAATTCACTTGAAGATGTGAAGGACAGAGCATAATGGGAAAAAAAAAAAAAAGATATGCCAGGAACTCAAAAGCTTTATCTGATGGGAGAACAAATTTCCCTTCAAAAGGGATGTATTCTCTACAAATGCTAGCTGTTTCATTTCTTTTTTAACATTTTCCCTGAGATGTTTTATAATAGCAAATGTGTGAGGTTGAGCAAAAGAATGTGAGGAGAATAAATGGATTCAGTTAATGATGTGCTTCTTGAGCAAACGTACAGAACCCAGACAACTGGGTTGTTGTAGAAGGCTTTCAGACTACTCTAGTGATTTGATGGGCCTTACAGGGGAAACAGGATGTGAAGCCAAGGACATAACCAACAATCCAGATGTGAAGCCTTGTACTGCCAGGATCAAAGCTGCTGGGGGCAAGAGGTAAACAGAGACAAGGCAGCAGGGTGGTGACCATGTAGAGACTAGGTTGACCTGAGCATGGGTCACATTTTTTCCATTCACCAACTGTGAGGCCTAGATATTTAATCTCCTTAGGCTTTACTTTTCTCATCTATAAATTGG
Organism: Pedetes capensis; assembly: GCA_007922755.1. Taxonomy (NCBI): domain Eukaryota; kingdom Metazoa; phylum Chordata; class Mammalia; order Rodentia; family Pedetidae; genus Pedetes; species Pedetes capensis. The sequence continues at coordinate 64,003 of VMDO01007628.1, read as the reverse complement.
AAGTTGTAATATCTACCTCAAGTGAGATAATTTATTTTCATTCATTGCCCTTTCATACTCTATATTACAACCAGGCAAATCAATTTCATAACTCAATGTCTTCCCAGGACACTTAGAATGTCTTAGATCCTCCCTCAGGCCTACAAGGACCCACATGTGTCCCTTGAATTCCTCTCTGACTCTGTTTTATACTGCTGGCTCTTTTACTTACCATGATTCAGCTGCTATGACTTTCTTTCTGTTCCTTACTGTCATATAAGTTTTTTTTTCTCCCGGTACTGGTGGTTGAATCCAGGGCCTTGCGCTTGCATGCTCTGCAAGTGCTGGAACATTGAACTGCGCCCCCCAGCCCATTCTTTTTCTTTTTGAGACAGGGTCTTAATAAGTTATGCAGACTGCCTCCTGTCTCGAACTTGTGATCCTCCTGCCTCTGCTTCCTGAGCCTCTGGGATTACAGGCGTGTGCCACTGCATCTGTCCCTATAAGCTTTGTTTTTTAAACCACATTAAAGCCCTCCCTTCCTTCCTTCCTCTAGTCTCCTCTCCTCTCCTCTCCTCTCCTCTCCTCTCCTTTCTTTCGTTCGTTCGTTCGTTCGTTCGTTCGTTTTCTCCTTTCTTTCTTTCTTTCTTTCTTTCTTTCTTTCTTTCTTTCTTTCTTTTTTGTTCTTTCTCTCTCTCCTTCTTTCTTTCACTTTCTTTTCTTTTTATCCTTCTTTCTTTCTTGCATAGTCTTGCTATGTAGCCCAGGTTGGCCTTGAACTCAAGATCCTTCCACTTTAGCTTCCCAAGTGCTGGGATTACAGTCATGCATCAATGCACAGGCTCCACATTTAACTCTTTTAGCTGGTTGATCTTGTTGCCTACAAAGATTTCTCCTAGATTTTCATATGACTTCTCTGTGTTTCAGATTAAATATATCATCTTTAAACAGGCTTTTCTTAAAATTACTAGTCTGGAAGAGCTACCTCTGTGATTCTGTTTCATTTTCTTCACAGTACTTATCATATCTTCATGTTTTCCTATTAATTTGATTGTATCTGAATGGGGCTTAACACTAGAATGTAAGCTTCCTGAGAGCAAGGCCATTTCTATCTTGTTTCCTGCTATATCTCCAGTGCCTAGAATAATTCTTGGCATATAGTAGGTGTAATATCATTGTTTTAGGATAAATGGAATGAATGAGGTGGCTATTGATACTTGTGTTAGGTAGCTTAGTTGTTGCTGTGACAGAATGCTTGATGCAAATAACTTAAGTAAGGGAAAGATTTATTTGGGCTTGTAGTTTCAAAGATTTCAGTCCATAGTCCTTGGCTCTGTTGATTCTGGGTCTGTGGTGAGTCAGAACATCATGGCAGATGGAGCATGTGGTGGAGAACGTTCTTCATCTTATGGTAGCTGGGAAGCAGAGAGCAAAAGTTTGTGCTGGTGGCTGTCTCCTTTCCTCCTTTTTCCCATCCAGGCCCCCAGCCTTTGGGATGGTGCCATCCACATTTATGTATGGGTCTTTCATCCTCAGCTAAACCTCTCTGCAATTGCACTCATGGACACACCTAGAGGTGTGCTTTGTTCATCTCTCACGCTGATCTCAACCCGATCAAGTTGACAATCAAGATTAATCATTGTAACACTGAAATGAATACTTGTTCCCTTTCTTTACCCTATGAATCCTCTTCTTTTTATGCTTTCCTCTAAGAGCAGGAAAGAAAATACAAAGATGAGTCTAGTGCACCTTCTAGTGCCACAAGGTAAGGGAAGAGTAAGATCAAAAACCCCTCAAGAACGAGAGTTGTGCCAAAGGGATGTGGGAACCAACTACAAGAGCTCCCAATGGCCAAAACTAGTATAATTTGGGGAACAGAATAAAGTAGTATTTGATTACAGTCCAAAGTGTAAAATAAATATCCACATGACTATGCTGATATAAATAAATGGTTGAATAAATAGTGTAGAAGAGACTAATCTGTGCAGGATTCTAAATAATTTATGTAGATACCATTGAGAGAGAGGAGCACAACTCCCTATCCTTTAAGTGTGGACTGTATGTAGTGACATCCTTCCAAAGAGTATAGTGTAGAGAAGTGGAGGCAAAAGATAATTTTATAGTGGAGAAAACTGATTATCACTACCTTAAACAAATGATCAAGGTCAATATAAGATCATGTTGGTAGTATGTACATATCTTTGATAGGAAGTATTGAAAATGGCACCTTACTTCTGTGGTCTTTCTTCCAAAACATCATAACTCTTGTCTAATGAGAAAACCAGCATAAAAATTACATTTGAAGAACATTCTACAAAATTCCTGATCAGTACTTCTCAAAACTCTGAAGTCATCAAAAACTAGGAATATATGAGAAAGTGTCACAGCAAACAGGAGGCTAAAGAGACATAACAAACAAGTATAAAGTGATATCCTGGGTGGAATCTTGGAACTGAAAACACTATTAAGTAAAAACTAACAAAATACAGATGTATAGGTTTAGTTAATAGCAATATATTGCACCTCAAAGTCAAGAAAACAAAAATCTTTACAACTGAGTCAGTAGGCAACTTCATGATAAGTGGAGAAAAGATTGAGGTTGTCCAAAATTTTGCTTTACTTGGTTCTATAATCAAAATCCATGGAAGCAGCAGTTAAGAAATCAAAAGATGCATTGCATTGGGAAAAGCAGTTGCAAAAGACCTCTTTAAAGTCTTGAAAAATAAAGATGTCACATTGAAGACAAAGGTGTGCCTGACTTATGCCATGGTATTTTCAGTTGCATCATACGCTTGTGACAGCTGGACATTGAATAAGGGAGACAATAGAAGAATTGCTGCTTTTGAATTATGGTACTGGAGAAAAATATTGAATGTATCGTGGACTGCCAAAAGAACCATTAGATCTGTCCTAGAAGAAGTGTAAGCAGAGTTCTCCTAGGAAGCAAGGATGGCTAGACTGCATCTTGCAAAAAGGAAGACCCTTAATTGGATGGATTGACACAGTGTTTGCAACAATGGGCTTAAGCATAAAAAAGATCATGTGTCTGGCACAGTGTCAGGGAGCGTTTCATTCTGTTGTACATAGGGTCACTATGAGTTGGACCTGACTCAAAGGCAGCTAACAACAACAACAAAGGCAGCAGCAACAGCAACATACCATATTTATTCTTTAAAATAAATATGTAAATCGTTTGTAAAACGATATCACACTAACATAAGATGGTAATAATAGGGGTACTGAATGTAGAGTATTTGGGAACTCTCTACCATCCTGGTAGTTTTTCTATAAATCTAAAAATTTTCTAAAACAAGTTTATTAGAAAAAGTGGTTAATATTTTCCACATAATGCTATATTCTTCTTTTGCATACTTTTAAGTGTCAACTTAGTCTTTTTATTATGTATGGATATTGTAGCTTATTTAACCTACTCCATATTTCTGGGCTTTGAAATTGATTCTGGTTGTTTGTATCTACATCTTTGAATGTACTTGTGATCAGAAGAAGGGCTGCCTTTTACATGGAGACTTAATCTTCTTTTGTGTTACTGTATTTCTGGTCTCTTATTTTATCTTTCTATGTTTCCCTTTGGGCTGGGATTTAGCTCAGTTGGTACAGCGCTGCACTGCAGTCTCTGAGGTCCTGAGTTCAATTCCCAGCACCACAAAAATGGGAGAAGGGCCTGACAATCCACTCCCAAGGCAATCCTGAAACAGTCAGCCATTGAAAACCCTTTGAGGGTTGCTATGAGTCAGATACTGACTCGATGGCACCTAACAACAACAACAACATGTTTCCCTTTGGGGTCTGGCTTTACACACTTTTTATGTAACCACTCCAGGCAACATATGTCTCACAGGCAACATATTCAGAAATGGGCCTTTACTTTCTTTTCACTTCAATTGTTTCTCTCTCTGACTTCATTATTTTTCTCCAACTTCATTATTTCTGTTAATGCCATATCATTTACTCAGATATTCAGCCAGGAATTTGGAGTTGTGTTTGTTCCCTCCTCTCCTTCACCATTTTATTTGCCATCCCCTTTCCATGCAATCTTTTATATATTCTGTCCATCCTTCCCCTAAAATATATGTTAAATCCACAGGTTTTTCCTTGCCTATTACCACCAATCTAGGGCTGGGATTTAGCTCAGTTGGTAGAGTGCTGCGCTGCAGTCTCTGAGGTCCCGAGTTCAATTCCCAGCACCACAAAAATGGGAGAAGGGCCTGGCAATCCACTCCCAAGGCAATCCCGAAACAGTCAGCCATTGAAAACCCTATGAGGGTCACTATGAGTTGGATACCGACTGGATGGCACCTAACAACAACAACAACATTACCACCAATCTAGTTATAGCTATCATTGACATTCCTGGAACTTTGCACTGTCCATAACAGTCCTCTTTATCTCTTGTTGCTTTTCATTTTATTCCTTGAATATAATTGCAAATGCAGTAAGAAGCCTTATGAGTTTAACAGGGAAGGATGACATGATGCGGTTTGTGGTTTTAAAGTGATCATTTTGAAAGATATGCAAAGAATTGTCCCTTATCATAATTTACCAAGACCATTATGAAATGGCCTGTCAGCCTTCAGTAATTCCTTTCACATCTCTTTTTGCTATGCCTGTGTTGTATTGGTCTACTTTCTTAACCTTAGAGTTTTCATACATTACTTGCTTTGTTTTCAAAATTCTCTTCCATCCCCTCTCCCTATGGCAGGTGCCTGTAACAGTTCAATTATCCTCTCTACTATTTAGTCCAAAGAGCATTAGACTATCTATTCTTTATTTACTTATTTATACTTCATACCTAGCACAAGGCCTTGCATACAGCATTTGTTTAATAAGCAAGTATTAATTACTGTTTTCATTTGTTGAATGCTGTGAGAACATACAAAGGGCTTATGTTTTTGTTGTTAGGTACTGTCCAGTTGAGTTCCACTTATAACAACCCTATATATAACAGACAAAACACTACCTGACACCATGCCATGCCTGGCATTAATGTCAGTGCTTCTCTGTTATTCATAGGGTTTTCAATGACTGATTGTTTATTGGGAGTGGGCTGCCCCAACACCTGGTGTTCTCAGGTGATCTCCCATCCAAGTACTAACCAGGCCCGACCCTGCTTAGCTTCTGAGATCTGATAGGATTGGATGCCACAGTGGTATAGCTCCAGGCTACAAAGGGCTTATAGTGCATAATATTTATTCTCAAATAGTCCCTGATTTTAAAAGAAGAGGTAGAAGAAGATACAAATATTGAAGCAAAGTTGGAATGGTTAATTAGCAGTTTGATCTGAAATAAGTTACTTGCCTTTTATGTTTCTTTACCTATCCATTTATAGCATCAAGGAGCTTGACTCGACTCTTAAGGGTTTGGTTCTCAAACTGGATGTGCGACTAATAGTCTTTGGTTAAATTATTTTCTCCCAGGTGTTTTTCCTAGATACTCTTATTTAGTAACTGTGGGGTCAGGTTCAGGAATTCCCTAGATGATTGTGATGTACAGCTAGATTTAGGAAGGACTAATCTAGATACTTTGACATCTATCTTATTCTAATTGTAGGATGAGGCAGACTGAAAGTGCCACAGGAATTAGGTAAATTAAGATACTGTATTCATTCAAAGTCAGGAAATATTTTCTTGCTTTGGTGATGGGAATAGGGTTTAATGGTAAAGATGATGTTAGAATGGACTTTAAAGAATGGGGAGAGATATAGGCAGATGCATGGTTGCATATTGATATCTATTTGGAGGTCAGAATATATACCAGGTAGCAGGAGGGAAAAATGATCTGTTTTAATGCAATGGACCATAGTTCTAGTCTTGTTTTTCCTGTTAATCTTGGTTTCTTCTTAGAGGTGAAAGTTTTTATTACTGCAGCTTGGTTATTTGGAGGAAGGGAAATATAGGGTTATGTTATGACAGACATCATGAACTATTTTGTATGTATTCTTCCTCAGTACAATAACTGTGGTGATTTTCCTCAAGCCTTTAGGGTCTGTGTCCTTTGAGGTCCACTTTGACCACCCCGTTGGATTTCTGGTTAGATACAAAGAATGTCAGGGCCCACTATATTATCTAAAATAAGAGTTTTTCCACAGAATGATTATTATTAAACCAAAGTTAGCTTTTTTGTTTAGATGAAACCATATAAAGGCAACATTCTGAGTAAATTATATAGCATCCACTTGATGAAATAATGAGTCTAAGTTTAGGGGATGAAAGCAATGATCTAATGCAATATTTAGAATGGATATATAGTATGTAGTTATTAACCTAAAAGTCACATCCTGCATTCTTTTAATTTGCAGAAAATTTGTCATTAATTGTGTAAGAAACCTCTGATTTTTCATACATAATCACATCATAGCTGTTAACTTTCTCCCCCTTCTCTTGCCTTAAAATACATCCCTATAAACAGTAGGTTACTTGCACATTTGTAATGCCCTCTTTGAACATCAAGTTGCTAAGTTTAGTCCTCTTGTTCTCTTTTTAAAATAGAATTCTTTTTCTCCCCTAACTGTGCCTTTGAGTATCTACCAATAAATCACACTTCGTTTTTTTGATGGCAACTGGCTTAAAAATCTTGTTTAATCCTTCTGCCTAGTGAGAGCTGGGTAATTCTGAAATACTTGTTGTTTTAATTGACACTATATGAAGGAAATGGATATTGTCTTCCATTTAGAAGCAGTTGGAAGATGAACTCTGACCTTCATTCATACTCACTCTCAATAGGGTAGCATCAGAAACACAGAGTTCAAACACTGAAAAGAAAGAGTAAGCTAATGGATAAGAAATGAAGTTGATATCCAGTCTAGAAACCAGCACTTGCCCATCCTTGAAAAATATTTCATATCATTTTAGGATTTTCAGATTAACTTATGACTGTCCAGCTCGCCTAGTACCTCATTTAGCCCTTACTCATGTTAGTCTATTGACCATCAATTAACTTTGAAGTGAGGGAAGTAGAAATAACAAATCTCTTGTATTAACTTCTTGCAAAGGATTACCTTTATTATTTTGAATTCTTGGCCTCCCGGAGAATCAGAGCCCCTTAGAGAGTGACTTTCCCCATGATTTATTTAACATAAAAACTAAAAAATATAAAGAACTATTACATAGCTAGATCAAAGAAATATCTCTTGTAGAAAAGACCTTAGACTTGACAAAACTTCCCCAAATTCAGGAAAAGTCATCAGGAGAAGGTGGCTACTATTGCATTTCTTCTGTCTTTTTATTTGCCAGATTGTTGTATATAATAATAGAGTCAGAGGGTAGACTTTGTAAGCAAATTTTAAATTCTTTACTGTTTTGGAAACTATGTTCCGTGTTCATACTGCTCATGGTGATGTTGTAGCCAGCCTCTGCTTCACCAGAAGCACTTAGGATATTAAATGCTATGTAGTAGGATTTCATGTGTTATTTGATTTGATGCAAAAATTTTGATTTAAAAAGAAAGTTTGAAACCCGTCAGTTTAGCTCCAATCCCCAAGACTTGATACACAATATATCTGAAGGTCAAAGAAGTTAAATTATATACCATAGTCATGCAACTATGTAGACACTGACAGAAATTAGAAGCAATGAATCTGGATTTCCCATCCAGTGCATTTTTACTACAAAATGTTGTTTTGATTTTCCATTTTGAAAGACGCAGAAGTGATCTGTGAAATGGTGATTAGCACCGGGCAGCCCCAGGCAGCCCTGGAGTCCTCCATGGTTCAAATGCCCAAGACCAGCTGGAAGTCCAGAAGTGGATGACTCAGAGTTGATTAATTTTGCCACCTGGGCAGTGCAGCTGAACCAGCTGCCACAAGGCAGTTCCAATTTCAACAGAGCAGTAAATGAACATAAAAATGAGTGAGTAGGAGATTTATCCCGGGTGAGTCCTGTTGATATCTCTTGTAGGAAATGTAGCTTCCACACCAGGTAGAGGGCAAAAAAAGGCCTTGAAAAAATCAACCCTTGAGTTCTAGGGGCAAATATCAATTTGACATGTGTTTGAATTGCTGGCTTGGTGTATTTGAAGACATTTCTGATCTAGAAAGAGAAGAACAAGTTGATGCTATATCATGATTGTGTCATGAGGCCAGAAGCATTTCTTTTCTTCCTGGAAACTAGGGAAGTCATTTGGCTACCTGCTTTTCTGGGCCCTGGAGACATAGGTATCCACTGAAACATAGGATCCTTATGGCAGATCCTCAGGAATCAAGACATATCCTCACACTCTCCTTCCCCCTTTTCACCCCCTCACCAAAGACTTCTCTTCCATTTGCTTGTCTTTTTATAGTAATATTTTTCTATATATCCTTGGGTTCCAATTATGTTTAAGATCAAAACTTTTTCTGTAGTGAACTTTCTTTTTACATTATCAGTACTATTACATGAATTTTCTAGCCCATGTGGGGTTGAACTATTATAGGTTTTCAAGACCTGCCCATGAAATACTGTAAGGCTCAGAAGTTAACCTTAAGGTTTTAGATAATACCTTTTAATAGATCTATGGTGCTCAAACACTGAAATGAGTATTACAATGAAGGATGTGGCTAGGACAAAGTGGGGAGAGACTCAGCAATTTTTGTTGAAGAGAGAATGGTTCACAAATGAATTTTTAAAAAGTCAAATAATTTTGATTTTCTGTGTCAAAAATGTATAGCCATCAAGTAACAGAAAGCCTAAACTGGGTGTGGGATTACACCTCTAATCCCAGCACTTAAGAGGCTGAGGCAGGAGGATTGCAAGTTCAAGGCCAGCCTGGGCTACATAGTGAGACCATGTCTCAAAAAACCAAAACCAAAACCAAACCAAACCAACCAACCAACCAAAGAAAACCCCCAAACACCTGGCTAACCTGAGTTAATTAAAATAGAAGCTTGTTATTATTACTTTTTTATGTAATGAGAAGTTTATAGGAATGTGACTCCTAGCTGTGATGCATCTGCTTAGTGATGATACAGGAGTTTTGTGTCATCTTGATGTAAAGCATCAGGATGCAGTTGGAGAGGGGAAAGACAGGCACTAGTTGCTAATGTGCTTTGCTGTGGCTTTCATACTCAAGGCTGTACCAAGGTGCCATCTGCTTGGTCATCCTTTGTCTCCAGATGACCTTTCTAGGAACAGAATATTTATGTGTTTATATTTTTCAGTTGATCATTACTTAATGATGTAATGATCCACCACAATAATGTAATACTGCTCTTTATTTGTATAATAAGAATGCAGACATTGTATATTTTCTAACTTCTTTGGACTTGTTTTCTTCTACAATGACATGAGGTGAAATCACTTTCATATTATAATGTGTTGTTCATAAGTACAGCTAAACTAATTGTTTTCCTGTTTCTTTTCTTTCCTGGTAAAGGTGGCATGTTTGACACAGGTAGCTGCCAACTATCTTATTGGTCAAAAGGAAGCAAAACGTTGGGGTACAGCTCATGGCAGTATTGTTCCTTACCAGGTAAGAATAGAATTTAGCCTTGAGTTACTATAATCTGCATTTTTGTATGATATGCATTTGTGAAATGGTTTTTACAAAAGCCTTCCAGGGTACTCTGTAATGTATCTCTGGCTAGTTATAACAAGGTTCTGTTGTTCTCTTTAAATTCCATGTTTTGCACATTTCTTCATCAGAAGAAGATTAGTAACAAGACACTTAAATGGATCAAAGAAACTTGCTGAAAGTGAGTGACTTTTGGGCTCATGGTTTGCCTTTTTTTCTACCCAGAAGAGTCACTGGCTGTGGCCACTTTATAAAGCATGATTTTCTATCTTGTCAGTTATAATACAAATGTTACCTCACCCATCTGATAATAATATTCTCACAGGGTTAAAGTTAAATAAAAATTTGCAAATGACAGATCTTCATTTTTGGAACAAAACAGATGAATTTGGAGCTGCTATTCTTTATTGTCTAAACTTATCCTTAGAAACTCTGAACTTTGGCTAGTGTGAATGAATATGTGTAGAAACATCTTTTAAAAGTAAAACTTTCAAAAGTTTTCAAAGATCTTTCAAAAGTAAAAACAAAAACTCTACCACTTCTTTCAAATCCCTAATCTTTGCTTAGCCTGGCTGTATCACATCTCATTGTATTTCTTAATGTATTTGTCATGTCTTCCATACTGGGTTGTAAGCTTAGAAGCAGCAGTGTCCTTTTTATCATCATACACATCTCTTCTGACAACCAACAGAAGCACAGAGCAGGTACCGTAGAAATATGTGCTGAATGAAAGAGCAAATTTTACTCTAGTTACTGCAATGCTAATGTCGCTATGAGTCGGATACCGACTCGACAGCACCTAACAACAACAACGTTATTGACAGAAAATGTAAAAGTCAGCACTTTTCATTTGCCAGGAATCCCATCAGCAGTGCCACTCATCTTTCAAACTTAGCAACTTATTTCCTTGAGCAAAACTTGCTTTTCATTTTGTAAAAATCCAAATTTGAGGAAATTGAATTCATGGTCCTTTTTTTATTGGAAATTTTTAATGTACACCTTAATGTGATTCATTCTGACATGCTTTTTATTGTGACATTTCCATATATGCATTTTGTTGTACATTACACAGATAAGTTCCACCTTACCCTCTTGTGCACTTCCTCCCCCCTCCCAACCCCCCACCAAAGACTTCTCTTCCATTTGCTTGTCTTTTTATGGTAATATTTTTCTATATATCCTTGGGTTCCAATTATGTTTAAGATCAAAACTTTTTCTGTAGTGAACTTTCTTTTTACATTGTCAGTACTATTACATGAATTTTCTAGCCCACCTATACTAATACCATTCTTTGGTATTATTGGTGTTATTAAAATTATTTCCAGGACTATTAAAGTTGGGTTGTTCACCCTGGAAGTCACCCCCTCCCCTATTCCTAATTCCTCCTTGTTCTTTCTCTCCCCCCCTCCTCTCCCAGGATTTCCTTCTTTTGCTAGATCTCTTCCTCCTTCTTTGGCATTCCCCAAATTGTCCCTTTTCCACTAGGTCGACTTTAGCTTTTTTTTTTATGTTCTGACCTCTGCATAGGAGTTTTTCCTTCTTATACTATTGATTCAGCTCCCACATCTGAGTGAGAACTTGTAGTATTTCTCATTCTGAGCTTGTGTTCATTCACTTAAAATAATTTTCTCCAATTCCATCCATTTTGCTGCAAATGGAATTATTTCATTTTTTTGATTGCTGAGTAGTATTCCATTGTGTATACATACCATAGTTTATTTATCCATTCTTCTGTTGATGGGCACTTTGGTTGATTCCATATCCTTGCTATTGTGAAAAGTGCTGCATTGAACATGGAGATGCAGGTGTTTTTGTGGTATGATGACCCATCTCCCTTTGGGTAAATTCCCAATAGTGTTATACCTGGATCATACGTAGATCAATTTTTAGTTTTTTAGTATACCTCCATATTGATTTCCAAAGTGGTTGGAATAATTTACAGCTCTACCAGCAGTGTAAGAGTGTTCCCTTTTCTCCACAACCTCACCAGTATTTGTTATCTGTTTTATTGACCTTGGCTATTCTTACTGGTGTAAGGTGAAATCTCAGGGTTGTTTTAATTTGCATTTCCCTAATGGCTAGAGATACTGAGCATTTTTCATGTGTTTCATAGCTTTATGGGCCTCTTCATTTGAGAACAGTCTATTCAGTTCCTTTGCCCAATTTTGTACTGGGTTGTTTGTTTTCTTGGGTAGTTTTTTCTTAAGTTCTTTGTAAATTCTGGTAATTAGACCTTTGCCTGATGTATGGGATACAAAGATTTTTTTCCCCTTCAATGGGGATTTCCTTGACTGTTAATTGTTTCCTTTGTTGTACAGAAGCTTTTTAATTTCATGCAATCCCATTTATCTATTCTTGTTGCAATTTCTTGAGCAATTGGAGTCCTATTAAGGAAATCCTTTCCTATGCCTATATGTTGGAGCATATTACTTATCCTGTCTTCTATTAGTTTTAAAGTTTCTGGTTTTATGTAGAGGTATTTTATCCATTTTGAGTTAACTCTCATGCATATTGAGAGACGCAGGTCAGTTTTCATTTTTCTGCAAGCAGATGTCTATGTTTCCCAGTATCATTTATTGAAAAGGCTATCCTTTTTCCAACTTACTTGCTTTGCTCCTTTGTCGAAAATTAGGTGGCTATAGGTGTGTTGAGGTATTTGTGGATCTTCAATTCTGTTCCACATATCTTCAGGCCTATTTTTGTGCCAGTACCAAGCTCTTTTTGCCGCCACTGTCCTATAGTATGGCTTGAAGTCAGGGATTGTGATTCTACCCTCTCTAGTTTTGCAGTTTCAGAGTGTTTTGGCTATACATAGTCTTTTGCGATTCCATATGAGTTTTTGTGTCATTTTTTCTATTTCTCTAAAGTCAGCCAATGGAATTTTAATGGAGATTGCATGAAATCTATAAATTTCTTTTGGTAGCATAGCCATTCTTACAATATTGATTCTCCCTATCCAGGAGCAGGGAAGGTCCTTCCATTTTTTAGTATCCTCTGCTATTTCCTTCTTTAATATTTTGAAATTTTCCTTGTAGAGATCTGAAAGGTGTTTGGTTAGATTAATTCCAAGGATCCTTTTGTACCTGAGGATTTAGTTTGATTTCCTTGTAGGACTGCTTTTCAATACACTGAGTTAATCTTCTGATGCAATTACCATTATGGAGATGTTTTCTTTATTGCTTCCTCTCTTTTTTCTACCAGGGGTTTCATGTCCACTTCAGTGACATTTTGCTTCCTAATTCTAGCCCTTTGTGGTTGACCCTGGATGTCTAGCAGATCTACCTCACTACATGAAGGTCCTTACATGTTTGAACTGGTCAGAAATCATCAGATTCAGAGTTGAGTATGGTAGCACATGCCTGTGATCCCAGCACTTGAGAGGCTGAGGTAGGAGGAGTAATGTGAGTTTAAGGCCAACCTTGTCTACATAGTGAGTTCTAGGACAGCTTGGGCTACACAGGGAGACCCTGTCTGCAAAGAAAGAAAGAAAGAAAGAAAGAAAGAAACAAGAAATCATCAGATTCAGGTAAAAATATGATCATTAGATTAGGTAAATGGAGTCCACCTCTCACCTCCTGCCTCCTTGTGGGTAATTCTTTCAGCTCCTGGTACTATTTATAGGAGAGGACTGCAATTCTAGTTCTCTTCTTCAAGGCCACCTCTGCACTCTCTCCATTCAATTTTCTCCTAACTCTCATTAGCATCACATTAAATGATTTATATTCATCATTGATAGTGCATTTTAACAAATGACAAAGTTGTGTCATTTGAAGAATATATATATTCTTCAAGGATAAAAATTTACTTTTTCTGGTTGAATCCTCCCAGTCATTTTAAATGGCTGCTGTGCTTATTTGAACATAGTTGATTATGGCTTCATTAGGTGTAAGGAATAAGAGATCTACCTGAGTCTTTCCTCAGGAACCCAGAAGTAATTTGTTTCCTCCTTGTAGAGAACTGGTTCAGCATTGTGATTAAGGAATAAATGCAAATTTAACTTGAATGGAACTAGCATAGCAAGATGAGTCCTAGATATGCTTAGAGATCCTGGTCTGTTTTCAATTTTTAAATAGATTTGGGGATTATTTTCATGGGTGAATGCCAAGATAATTATAATTCAGTTTTCTATAATAATTACAGCTTTGCATCTAATTTGAGTTGTCTGAGTTTTGAGCTGAATGTCTATAATGGAAGACCCCAGTGGTTTGAGGAGTTAGTTAAGGTACCCAGCTCATGTCTCTATCTGGAAGACCATAGAGCTGAGTACATGGAATGTAAATTTTGGGGAAGTAGTGATCCTTAATTTGTGTGTTATTTTATAATCATGCTATTCTTAACTTCTCAGATTGATTATCCAGTGGCGCTCCAGTAACCAGGCACTAGGCTCTAAGTCTGCCCCATGAAGTAAGTTTAAAAAAACATAAATTGACAAAGAAAGAATGGGTTTATTTGCAGTTTGCCCAAATGGAGAAGAGTAAAAACCAAGTTTTCTCACAAGTTCTCTTCAGCTTCTCTGGGGTAGACTCTGTCTTTTATAAGGTAAAGGCTAAACAAAAGAGGAAGAAGTATGTAGGTTAAATTATTAACAGGTATTATCTTGGAGGGAGGGGGAATTGCTCCTTGGCTTTGACACTTCAGCCTCCCAGCACTTCATGTTCTCCTGCTGAATTTTCACTCCTGATGGGCTGTATCCATTTTTCATGAGACTTGTTGTTGTTACTTGCATTCCAGTTGGGTCCAACTCATAATTACCCTATGTACAACAGAAGGAAACACTCCTCCACACTGTGCCATGTCCGGCACTGTCACTGCTTCTCTGCTATTCATAGGGTTTTCAATGGTGGATTGTTTCAGGAGTAGATTAACAGGTCTTTCTCCCTAGCCTGCAGCACCTAGGATATTCAGGTAGTCTCCTATCCAAGCACTATCGAGGATGACCCTGCTTTGCTTCTGATATCAGGCGGGATTGGATGCTAGGGTATTGTGGCTGCAGACTTCATGAGACTAGAAATAATAATTATTATTTATATGTAACACTTCTTTCCTCTCTAGTTTTTGGCTGCATTTGTTTATTTGTTTATTGATTTATTTTTGAGGCAGGTTTTTACTATGTAGCCCAGTTTGGTCTTAAAGTCACCATCTTCCTGCCTCAGTCTCTGTTTTTTTGTTCCTTTGGTGCCTTCAGGTCAGGTCTGACTCATAGCAACCCCAAACACTCCCCATCACTGTGCCATGCATACAATATTTTTAATGTTTCAGCCCATTGTTGCAGCCACTGTGTTTCTTCCTATTTTGAGGCATGCCACATCAGAAAAGGATATCCCAGGGGCTTTACTCCACTCCTGTCATTAAGGTCAACTCTACTTTGAGGTGGCAATTCTTCCCCAGTCATTTCTTGAATGCCTTCCAGCCTGTTGGTCTCATTTTGTGGCATTATATTTGACAGTCCTTCTCTGCTATTCATAGAGTTTTCAATAGATAATTGTTTCTGGAATGGGTTGCCAAGTCCTTTTCCCTAGTCTGTCTTAGTCTGGAAGCTCAGCTGAAACCTGTCCACCATGGGTGGCCCTGCTGGTGTCTGAAACATCGGTGGCATAGCTTTTAGCATCATAACATGCAAGACCCCACAGTGTGACAAACTGACAGACATGGGGGTCAATTTCTCTAGAGGTGGGATTATAGGTGTCTACCACCATGTCTGGGGCTGGGATTTAGCTCAGTTGGTAGAGCGTTGCGCTGCAGTCTCTGAGGACCTGAGTTCAATTCCCAGCACCGCAAAAATGGGAGAAGGGCCTGGCAATCCACTCCCAAGGCAATCCCGAAACAGCCATTGAAAACCCTCTGAGGGTCGCTATGAGTCAGATACCGACTCGACAGCACTTAACAACAACCACCACCATGTCTGGCTTGCTGCTAACTTTTTATGAATGAACTAGTTAAACAAAAGTAGACACAGTTGAGACAATAATTTTGCTGGTTATTGCACACATTAGTGGATGATTTTATGAAAATTAATATTTTAAAAAAGAGAATGTTAGGATTTCAGTGCTTCTTTTCTTTCTATTACTATTAGACCTTGCCTCCAGAGAAATACCTAGCCTAAAGGATTAATAATTACATAATGTTCATGTTAATTTTTTTTTTTTTTTTTTTTTTGCGGTACTGGGGGTTGAACCCAGGGCCTCATGCTTGTATGCTCTGCAAGTGCTGGACCACTGAGTTGCACCTTTAGCCCATTTTTTAACTTTTTGAGACAGGGTCTCGCTAAATTATGCAGACTACCTCTGATCTCAGATTTGTGATCCTCCTGCCTCCCAAGCCGCTGGGATTATAGGTGTGCACCACCATGCCCACCATGCTAATTTTTTGTTTTTGAGACAGGGTCTCCCTAGGTAGCCTTGACTGGCCTCTAGCTTGTGATCCTCCTGCCTCAGCCTCTTGAGTACTGGGATTATAGGTGTGTGTCCCCATGGCAGGCATTCATATCAATACTTTTAATGCTTTGGTTCATTTCCCAGCCCTTTAAACAATTACATTTACAAAGAAAGGAGTATTTTTTTTTACATGAAAAAGGAGTGTGAAGAGAAATCAAGTAGCTGGACTTCAAAAAGAATATGGATTTATTTTTTAGTTTTTATTTTATTTTGTAGCACTGGAGGTTGAGCTCAGGACCTTGAACATACTAGACTAGTGCTGTACCAATTAACTACAACTCCAGCTCCTTTTTATCTTTTTATTTTTTTGAGGCAAGGTCTTACTAAATTTCACAGGCTGCCTCTGGCCTCAAACTCACGATCCTCTTGCCTTGGCCTCCCAAGTCACTGGGATTATAGGCATGTGCCATGGTGCCCAGCTTGTATTTTATTATGTAACATAGTTATCAGTGGGCCCACTGCCCTTTAGGTAGATGCTCTTAATTTCATGGCATGTGTATATGCAAAAGTCTCCAGTTTTTTTTTATCTTCCTAGAAACCTACATTTGCATGTCCCCTTCTGTGGTGATCTGTACTGATCTCTAACTCTTTCCAAATCATAGATGATCTATTCACAAACACATTCATGAGGACAGGAGACTATATGGACTATTTTCAAGAAAAGTAGAGGATCTATTTTGTTAATAGATGAAAGTCTATTTCAGAACAGGAGGCCTCACTTTCTAACCCTACCCTTTAGCTGCTATCAGGAGTTTTGCTACCTTGAATGGGATAAGAATCTCCACATCTTCTGTTCCTGTGTCTCCCTTCTGAGACCCTTTCTCTTCTCCTTTTCAAGAATAAATTTGCCTGGTCTTACATATGTTATTATGATCTCTAGTATAGGCACAGATTTGGGATGGCTACCCCAATCCTGAGAGCTTAACACTTTCCTTTCTATGTAAAGAGAATCTCTTGCCAAGGGGCATGCCGATGTGTGGACCTAGCAGAATCCCAGCAAGCTCTCTCAGTTCCTGATGGGACTGTGTCGTGTCTCCTCCAGTCTACTCAGTGGGCAGCAGAACTTGAGAGCCCACAGAGTTTCATGGGCTCCTGGTACAACCACAGCTCCCTCTCTACTGTCAGGACAAGTTGCCTGTGAGACCAATCCCCAAAATAAGACTACAACCACAACTATCTCCTTCTCTTAAAAGAACCAGAATTAAGCCCATCATTCTTTTTTGTTTTTAATTAAACGTTTTATTAGCAATATTTTTAGCTAGTGAATAAATATAAGCCCATCATTCTTATCTTTATTTATTTATTCATTGATTGATTGGCAGAGTCTCACTATGTTACTCAGGCTGTTCTCTAACACCTGGGCTCCAGTGATCCTTCTGCCTTAGCTCCTAACTAACTGAGACTATAGGCACATGCCAATGCCTGGCTATCCCATCATTCTGCATACTCATTTGCCTCAATGACCACCAGGACTCCAGATAGTCCACAGCATGTATTGTCACCTGAACAATTTCCCTAAGATCCTGTTCATCTCTTCCTATGACTCAGTCATTTGTCCTGCCATCAATCTTGTTCGCTATAAAATCTGCCACATAGGGGACCCATGTAAAGCTTGACCTCTTTCTTCATCTTCCTTGTGTCTTAATGATCTTTTCCTTTTCTCACTTGGCTCCCACTCAGGTATTTCTCAAACTTCAAAGTGAGAATGCATCATGGAGAGGTCTTGTTCAGGTGCCAGTTCTGATTCAAGGTGATGTCAGTGTTGTCCTATGAGCACCGAGGTTGCCCTTCGAGACTTTCTTATTAGTTATTGACTCAGCCAGCAGAATCCCAGAGGCTGATGACTTAATGCTCCATCTAGTCCATGTCTTCACTCAAGCAATGGATCTGGCTAGAAAACATACTACCATGCTGCCTGCTTACCTCCCGATCTAGGGTCACGGCTCTCAGGTCGCCCCCTGCTTTACTCAGCAATCCTGTGCTTTATTTGTTTTCTCTTTTTCACTTTGGGATTATCACTTCACATCTTTTGTCTTCAGATCTTCTCCATCTGTCCTCATCTTTAGCAAGACTTTGCCTCTTATTTCATTAAATATTGATGCAGTCAGAAGATAATTGCTTCATCTTTACTGTTCCTCCTCAGTCCTACATGTGAACCCACATGTAGTCATGGCATTCCTTCCTCTCATTATGGACAGATTATCCCTTTCACATTTTGCATGCACTCAAGGCAATGTCCTTGCCCTTTAACTCCTATGTCATCTGTGTTATCCATCAGTGAATAAACATATAACGTCACTTTCAAAAACCCACCAACCTCCCTGGACTCTGGGGCATGTCTTTTCCCATGTACTATCCTACTTCTCTACACTCTTACATTACAGACCTCTTCCAAAGAGTTTTGGGTAATGTTTGCTGGAAGTGCTACACCTTCTCTTGTAGGATGCCATTGGTGCCCCATAGGCAAAGACTTTTAATAGCTCCTTGGGACTCAGGAGTTTGAGAGGAGCATAATAGCTAGGGGCTAGGTGACTTTCTGAGTAGTTCATTAACGGAGATACTCATTTTATGCTTTTTGGTGAGCCTTTCAAGTGAGGGGTTTTCAAAGGGAATTTTTCCTTTAAATGACCTGTTAAATAACATGATTATTTCTTCTAAACTCTTATTCTGAAGTTGCTTCTAACTAGAGATTGAAGAAAACAATTACATATATGATTAAATAAAATAATGTCTCTTTGCTTCAGTTTGGGTTTATTCAGGCAAGGAGTAGAGCAGGAAGCTGTGCTTTGTTATTTCTGGTAGGGACATTATGCTGTATATTTAATTTGGCACAAGCAGAGATTCAGACAAGCAGTAAATTCCAAGTTTGAGGAGATATAGCACTTTGTTATCATTCCTTAGAAAATGTCAAATGCTATTAAATCATGGCAGATTAGGTAATGTTGTGAATCTTTTAAATCCATGTTAAGGATTTCTTTTAAAGGTCAAAATGTAAACAATATACATGTCTCTTTGTGTGTGCGTGTGTGTGTGTGTGTGTGTGTGTTTTAACCATAATCACACTAAGGCACTCACTAAAGTGTGAAGATACAATTTAAACAGTCATATGATTGTATTGCATATTTATCTTAATTGTTGTATTGGTAATAACAGCAGTAATAATCATTCTGGCTACCACTGAGCACATATGTAACCAGGAGATACAGATATGTATCTATATACTAAATATAGATATATTTTTTCTTTTTTCTTTCTTTCTTTCTTTCTTTCTTTTCTTTTTTTTTTACTGATGAAAGGGAGACCTAGAGATGTTAAACAACTTCCCTATGTCCTAGCCTAGATTGTGTGGTTGTTGTTAGGTGCCCTCAAGTCGGTGTCCAACTCATAGTGACTCTATGTACAATATAGGAAGCACTATTGTCGTGCTTCTATACTATTTATAGGGTTTTCAATGGCTGATTGTCTTTTGGGAGTGGGTTGCCAGGTCCCTCTCTCAAGCCTACAGCACCTGGTGTTCCCAGGCGGTCTCCCATTCAAGGACTAACCAGGTCTGGTCCTGCTTAACTTCCGAGGTTTGATGGGATTGGATGCCACAGTGATACGGTTGCAGGCCTAATCTAGATTAGAACTATGGTCTTAAGATTTCAAAATTCATTTCCTCTCCTACTGTATCTAACTCGAAGGTCTTTCAGTACTTGACACAGCATGGGTGGATGTCTTTGTTTGTTTAGGAGAAAGATCAATTCTTCTAATCAATTTCCATCATTTCTTTGAAAAGTGACCTAATTATGGTTCTAGCAGGTAAAGACATGTAAGTGGCCTAGCTACAGAAATATGTTTGAATTCTGAGGCATGGGACAGGCATAGGTTTCCCTCTAACAGGTTTTAATTCATTGCTTTCATATTACTCTTAAATCAAGTAAACAACAATTTCTTGAGCCCTCAATGGAGCAGACACTATTTTAGTTCTGAAAGTTCCAGGTGTGAAAGAACGGGGCCCTTGATTTCAAGGACCTCAGAGGTAGTATAGCAGGCAGAGAAGGGGGAACTTGAGCTTTTGAGTCAGACAGATCTGGAGGAATTAAATGGCAGTGCATGTTAAGTTTGGGAGTACTTGACTCTAATACACTCTCAGTAAATGGTGGCTCCTTTTACTATTGCTGAAGTTGAACTAATAATTATAACTCTATAAATAATAGTTTCTATGAAAGCATTAAATAATGTCTATAAAAATGTCCTTAGACACATAAAGGCAGCATAAATAAAGATACATGACTGAATTTCTTTCTTAAGTTGAACAGAATTTTTAGTTTAATTCTTTTTTCAGAGGAGGAAAAGAGCAATATTCTGTGATACTTTTCTCTTTTTAAAGGTCTTCTCAGATCTTTTTCAGAAACTGTAGCATGGACCATTGCCCAAAATGTAGCATTATTGAAAAAAAATATTGTTTGAGGAGAATCATGTATAGCATATCAATTGTTAAAGGTAAGAAGGATTCCAGTTTACTGAATTGATTGGTTAATTACAATTCAGGGTAAATTCATGGTGGACAAAATGAAACAGACAAAGATGATTTTCAGAAGTAATCTCTGAAAAGGCTACAAGATGAGAACCTATTTCTATAAAAGATACAAACACATGCTTTTGAGAGCAAACCATTGTGATTTTTCTTAGTTTTAAAAAAGTAAGAGAATTATAGAATATTTTTAACACCTTTTCTTATAACCTTAACATTGCCATGAACTTCGAGGATGTTTACCTATTTAAAAAATATCTGGAAATTTAGGAGCAAAAGAGCAGGTGATAGAAAATACAGTAGATTACATTTCAAAAGTTTCTGCAAACTTTTCTATTCATTAACACTGACAATTTAGAATATTCAACAGTCGAGTTTCTGATAAATTAAAGCATGAGTTGTGAGAATTGTCTCCTCCGTTTTTCATTCTGAAGGTTTTGGCCAGGTATCTTTTGCACATTTTCTTTAAAGAGTGTGGATGCCTTGATCCTTACAAATTTGATATTCTTCCTATAACAAAATGAAGTCATTTTTGAAGACCATGGTTACTTTGAAACCAATTGGTGAAGGCTTTGCCACAATTTTGAGAAAATAGGTCATTCGACAGTCCAAGAGCCGGATAAAATTAGGGCAGATGTGCCAGCTATTGGCATAATAACTACCACCCTCTGGGCTTTTCCTCAGAAAAGATCTGGCTTTCTTTGTTTGAAAACAATATTCCTAAACTTAAGATAAATGATTTTCAAGGGGAGTATATTATGACTGTTAAAAATCTATTCTGAGTTTTAAAAATCGGCATTTCCTCCAATTGATAAATACAATCTTTTCAATACATTTCACTGAGAGGTAGAGCAGAAGGAGGTGCTAGCAAAGGCAAGATGTTGTAACCAATGAATTTGGAATTCCTCTGAGGGTTTTATCTTCTCTTTCACACTCTTTCTTCTCTTGTATATATGTAGAATTGATGGGATTGTATGTTTTCTGTGACTATTGAGTTTGGCTAAAATCATCCAAATCATCCAGAAGAAACAAATGCCATTTTGAATAAGAATGTTAAATAGTTATTACTCTTAGTAAGAATCATTATAATTGTCTGAGGTAACATTAATGAATGATTATTATGTGCTAGTTATTAAATGCTTTACTTATATTAATTCAGTCCTTACAACAGCCCTTGAAATAGGTTGCTGTTTTTCCTACTTTCAGACAAGGAAACTGATTCATAGTTTGTTTAAGAACTTGTGCAAGTCCTAAGTAAGTGGTATAACTGGGATTCTCACTAAAGCAGAGAGACTTGCGCCCACTTCTTTGTATAGGCAGATGAAACAATCCTGCATGTTTAATTTCACTTTCTATCTTCACCTCACTTTTGAGGAAGAATAATGTGACATTTTCTTCTGCATAATTTCTCCTTTAGGACTGTCAAGAGCAATCGAAGAGGTATAAACAATTCTGTTGTTTACTCATCACAGGGTTCCTTAATTATGACTTAAAAGCAAGTTTCCTTCAGGAAATCAGGTTACACATCTTCTGAATAAATCTTTTGATTGCAGATGCTAAAATTGTATTAGAATCATAATTAAGTCAAGTTATAGGGAAATGATTCTATCTAGCTCCATTTATTTAATGAGAGCAATATTGTCCTTCAGCAATATAGGGCTTGGGATGATTTTAGCTGTTGGAAGATTCATGGTTTCTAGTTTTCAAATGACATTGTTGTTAGTAGTGGGATAGGGCAGGAGGTGGGGTAGGAAGGAGTATGTAGGGCATAAGGAATATTTAGGGCAGTGAGGAGCCAGTCTGGGAAGAAACCAAGTAGGCATTTCTCCAAATATTCCAACCCCATTTCAACTAGAATAGTTCTACTTTGTTCTTGTTTGTTAGGTTGAACTAGAGATTCCACTGTTTTAAAATGATTGTTTTCCCTAAATCAATCTGTAGTAAAGGACTCTACTAGAGTAGAAAGTGAATTTTATACATGTTTGAGTGTATAGAGAGACTAATTTCTCTCCTTGTTGGAAATTAGTATTGTGCCTTTTAGAACCATGACCCTAGAATCAAAGAAAAGTTTCTTTCTAGTAGAAAAGGAGGCTTCAGTGGGAAAAGTTTCTGTGTGGCCTGGCGGAGCTTCTCTGTGCAGGAGTGGAAATATTATTTCATCATTAAGAAACTAGCCTGGTGGCTCTGTGTGGAGGTGAAGGCTCTTTAGCTCAAATAAACCACATAGGACTAGACTCTGGAAAGAGTTGCATTTGAATGTAATTATACATCCTGTTCTGTTCTTAGGGGTGTCCAGGGCAAACCTTGTTGAAATTCTGAATAGGTGTGCTTAGCACTAATAAAATACCCTGATAGATCCCTGTTCAGGTGCAGATTACCTGAGGAAAAAGAACTGAGTTCTGAAATAGTACAAATTACTATCATGATATAATTTAGTTTGGATTATAAATTAGTTTAGTTTATAATTTAGTCTGGGAATGTAGCTCAGTGGCAGAGTGCTCATCTAGCATGCACAGGGGCATGGGTTCAATTTCCAGTGTGCCTTTTCTCTCTCTCTCCATGTATACATCTATATCTATATCTATATCTGCAGCCATTCACCTGTGGCATCCGATCCCATCAGATCTCAGAAGCTAAGCACTGGTGGGCCTGGTTAGTATTTGGATGGGAGACCTCCTGGGAACACTAGAAGCTGTAGACTTGGGAAAAGGACCAGGCAACCCACTCCCAAAAAGCAATCAGCCATTGAAAACCCTATGAATAGCAGAGAAACACTGACAATAGTGTTTTTCACCTGTTGTACATAGCGTCGCCATGAGTCGGACACTGACTTGATGGCACCTAACAACAACAAAAAGTGAAATTCAGTCTGGGGCAAATAGAATAATTATAATGAAAGAAAACCCATAAGATGTTAAGTGCTGAAGTTAATCTCTGTTGGTGACTTGAACAAATCATGTCTATATATAAATATGGGGATGAACTACATGCTTTTCCATCTTAGATTTGCTTCTGGCATTTAGGAAAAGAATACTACTGAAGGGACTCATCTCTGACAGGGAATTGGTGTGTTTGCTGAGTGGGGCTAATGAAATAGAACACTGAAAATCACATTAGTAATTCATTTAACTTATTTTTAACCTGGAAATTATTCTCAATTTCCCTTCCTTCTTTTCTCCTGAGGATAGGAAGCAGGTGTGAAATGTTTGAGGCCTTGGCTCCTCTGAGTGATCGTGCAGGGGCAGCATTGGCATTATCTCGAAGTTTGTTACAGTGATAGATTCTATTTTATTCTACTGACCTGAATTTGCAATTTAATAAGATCCCCAGATGATTCATTTTCATATTGGACTTTGAGAAGTCCTGCTCTGATGCACATTTGAATTGCTTTTTGGTTATCCTTCCATCAGTCCACTAGATGTCACTCTTGTAACCTAGTAATGGGGTGGCATTTTTGAATCAGGACTTGCAAGACTCCCCAAACGTGATCTTATTATTAGATGATTTCCACCCACCCTCAGGGCTCCTCATATACACATTGATCATTTAAGGTAAAATTTCCCTTTTCTTCAGCTCAAAGTACTGAGAGGGATTCCTGGAAATGATTTTTGCTTTGCTGAACTGGCACTCTTTCCCATTGTCTTTCCTTCCTTCAAGCCCCCTGTTTGATGGGTTAGTTTCATTACATTACCTTGACACTGAATTTCCTGCTGGTGCTCTGACTAGAATAGCACTCTGGGCTACTGAGCACAGCAACACAGAATAAACACACAGGTTTGATCTCTGTGGAAATTATTGAGAACAGTAAAGGAAGCAAGTCTGTATCCTGAAATTAGCATCAGCTTGTAAGATGTGATTGTTGGAGGAAGTGCTGACCTTTCTGAGTTCTTGATGTGTCTCCTGGGTGGTTCTATAACGAAGAGCAAGTCTACTTAGAAAAAAGTCCCAAATATAATATCGTAGGGAGTTAGTTTCAGCCATGAAGATGAATATGAGGACATTTACAGGTAAAGTAACATCCTGAGGGAGGTGATGTACTTCTAGTGATGTATGAGACCCCTGGGAAGGGTCCTGTTAGCAACTAGTTAGGTCTGCATATTAGGAAAAAGGGGTGAAAAGGTTAAAGACTGTGCTTTAGAAGATCTAATTTTTTGCCAGATGCCCAGTTTGAGAAAAGGTAGTTTTTGAAATAAATCAGCCTCTTGCAAAACTCTCTTCCCTCTGAGTCTGACATGGTTTTTCATCTGTTTCAGTTAACAAGGGTAGCAAACAAGTGGTAAAGTAGCAGGTGCGTGAGTATGCGCTAGAGTGTTTTGTGAGGATGTGTACTTCCTGGATGCGGGGGAGGGGGGAATTTGATTTACAACCTATGTCACTTGATAAATGAAAAATGTTTAGTTTGATTTTAGCAAAAAATTTCTCATTGATATGAAATCAATATAATTTTAGCTTTTAAATATCATTTTCTTTTATTCAACATTATTAAGGTAACAAGAATATTTTCTTCTAAGCTTAGGAGTCCTTTTAAACTGTTTTGTATTATGATGAGATCTCTGATGACCAGCAGCAGAGTTGATTTTATAGCATTTTACCAAAAAATCAATTTTATTTTTTTAAAGCAGTACCTAAATTATGGAAAATAAACCTACAATGCTTGTTCCTATTCCTAGCTACAATCTAAATATCTATTTGTGCAGTGATAGGATTTTAGATGACCATTCCCATTGCTGTTGAACTTTCTCCCCTCCTTTCTTAATTGATGCCACTGAGACTCCGGAAAATAGCCATAGATAGCATCATATTTAGATGTATTGTTTGGCTTTGGAGCACGAGCTTTGGAGTTGGTCAGTCCTTTACACATTGCTTCATTTTACTCAGTTTCTTCATTTATAAAATAGGGATAACACTACCCACCTAGACGGTTGTGGCGAAAACTCAGCGAGACAGTGCATAGAAAGTGTGGGGCATAGAGTCTGGCACGGCATGTGTTGAGTATATGGTGGCTCTATGGCCTTTCTTGTACTATCCCAGAAATCCCAGACCTGTTATTGTTGACCCTGTCTCTCAGCTGTTACACTCAGTCTACTAACAGATCTAGGAGCCCCTGTTCCTGTGGTTTTCCTCTCCCAAAGAGAGCTTTAATGTGCAAATTGTGTACATGATGAGGAGGGCCAATGGGAGCAGATGTAGGGAGTGCACTGAGCCTTGAACAGCAGCAGGAAGAGAACAACTCACATTGGAGTTCTCAATGGAAATTTCTATCAGTGTTATAAATGGTGATCCAGCATAACAGAACAACTGGCACTCTTAGTATTGTCAGTACAGGCACATCACAGCCTGGTCCACAATCCCCATCACCAATTGCTTCCAAAGAGAAACACACTGGGAGATGCAAATGGCCAAATCCCCACTGAATTTTTGCAACATAATTCCAGATTGCCTGCTCTTTATTATCTTTATTGCTTTGGAATAACTTTGTTGTTGGTGGTGATGTTCGGAAAAGACCTCTAGGCTTTCAGTAGCTGTAACTTGCAGCCTGAGGTCATTGGAACATTACCTGCATAGCAGCTTTCCAGTCTTGGAAAGCTACAGTGAGAAAGTCTGAAGAGATTGTTCATTTTGAAAATATCCTAGTAAGTCTTTTCACTTCTACTATAAGGAGCTTTGTACTTTTATTTGATAATATCCTGTTGATGAAGAATGATGGAGACTCTGATGCAACGTCAATTGTGTTAGTGTGCTGTCTCAAGTACAAGAGGATATAAAATATTAAAGAATTATGAGCATTATGCATCTTAACATAAATTCATTGTTTTGCTACACATTTGGAATATGCATTGGATTTTTTTACATAGTTAATGTTAATATATATTTTTCGTAATTGCTTAAAATGCACTCATAGGACCTTAAAAGGAGTGTGGGTCATTCTTTTTTCTCTACTGTGCCATTCTTGTTTCCATTGTAGGCATCAAATTAGTTAAGTTCAGTCCTAGTTCAAAGAAGTTGGGGGGTAGGGAACAAAACTTATAATGGTGTTACTGTGTGGATTGCAAAAGAATCTGAGGTTTGTTCAGCAAATATAATGGTGCATTGAGGTGTTGTGTTAATGTGAGGGGTCAGAAAATGAGCTCAGTGTGTAGTGAATTTGTTAAGTGGCAGTTTAGGGTTTAACCTAAAAACTGGGAGAAAGTTGATAAGTGCAGAGGAAGCATGAGACCCAACTTGACATAGACCTTATTTGGGTTATGCTGGGTGGCTGTAGTGGGAGAAGTGAAAGGAGAAGGGGATTCAGTGGTGTGTTATATGAAGATGGCAGGTTGGAGATGACAAAATAATCTGCCTATCTAGACAGAAAGCGGACAGTGTGTAAAAAAGCAAAGCCCCAGGTATTTATGTGCATATTGGGTGTGTATAAATTCTAGAACCATAAACAAAGAATAGCAAGTAAGGATCTTCATTCCATTTTCTTTTCATAGGATTGGTAGAATGAGAAAAGACAGAAACTAGTGAAAACTGGTACTGCTGGGTTAGGAAATCTGTTGGAATATCAAGGAGGAATGAATGTCGGGATTATAACATTTTATATATAGAAATGATGAAAACAGAATAAATATAATAAAATGGCTAACAAAAATGTACAAAATAATACTGGGCAAATCGATTATTTGTGGATGAGAAATTCATGCTCAATAAGTAATAATTTATTTTACTTAATGACATTATGCACATTACTCTCCCCCAACAATTTTGCATATCATTTCAGGATGTGTTTTAATCTCCTAGAATGCTTCTCTGAGTCCTAGGTTAACATTCCCCACTAAAGGCCAACTGAATAGAGTTGGCCTTTAGTGGGGAATGTTAGAGTAAGGGTACTGAAATTATATTAGGAACACTGAAAATTAGACCAATTAGCAGTATGTGGAAAATCATATTCTCAGCCTAGAAGATCTCCCACAAATGCCTGCCTCATAAAGCAAGAAGTTTTAGAATTAGGGAAGGAATGGAATTATATAGATTTGGGCCTAAGACTAGGCAGAGATTGGGGTGGGAAATAATCTATGACTATTGTAATAATGCCCACAACTCAATTACAGTCAACCTTCTGAAGGGGAATGAAAGCCCCCCCCCAAAGTCCTGTCACATTATTACTGAGTTTTAGAGAATGGAATTATGATCAAATCATGTGTGCATTAAGTCAAAATTGAAAGTAATATTTTAAAAAGCCTGTAACTTGTAGGAAGTCTGGAAATGCTTTAAATACATTAAATGGAAGGGCAGGAAAATATGCCACATATCAAAGATTAGGAGCTCATGAAAAACTTTTGCATCCATTTTATAAAGTAAAAGAAGCAAAAGTAGGGGGAAAGTAGGCAAAAGGTTGTTCAAGTGAGAAGAGGGAAGACCTCCAGGTGTGACAGGTCAGGTGTAAATAAGAAGCCAGTCTAGCTATAAAGGAATTCAAGAAACAGCACAAAAGGACTGTAATCCAGAAATAAAAGCTTTTTTATCCATGAAAGGCAGAAGGTCAACTGGAGAATCAATGGAACTGCTTGATGATCAGGGTGCTCACGGGGAAGAAAGGAAATCTGGAGACTCAATGAATTTTTTGCTTTGGTCTTTGTTGAAACACAGAAATCTCCACTGTCATCATGTCTTTTGAAGCAAAGAGGGGAGATATGTAGTATTAGATCAAATGGTAGTCAGGGAACAGGATGTTCTGCCTCATTGGCATACTGGATATAAGTAAATGGATGAAACTTTATAACATCCATTGTAAGAGTCTCAAGAAACTCCAGGGGATGAAGAGATCTCATGAAATGAGTTACTGCACTCACTCTTCACTGTTAATCCCACTCATGCTTCCATTCTAGTGAAATGTTTTGGGGAGGCCCTACAGTCTGCTGACCGATGCATCTCATTCCTATTCGTGGACCCTAAAAGTTGTAGGATATAATGAATGGAGAAAAGTGTCCTGTTTTCTGTGATATGCTCAAGCTATTTGAAAGGGTAAATAAGCACCAGGAGAAAAAACTAAACATAAGTTGTTTAGGCTTTTAAAGAGTCTGTTAAAAACTTTCAGAATGAAGCTATTCCAAATTGTGTTACCATGATATTAGGAGAAATATTTTGTCATACATAGGTACTATTTGAGGAATCAAAAAATAGAATGTGTCAGCCTGCTGCTGGTGGAGACATATATACAGTGCGGCCCCTCTAGGGATTTCTGTTATCCTTCTTTATTAAACATGTTTACAGATAATCTGGAAGAGCAAGGGTACAATGAAAACTTCCAAGCATGCAAGACTAAACTCTTTAGCTATTGAAGTTATAAATCAATAAGAATAAACTTCTAAAATATCGTATAAAGACATAGGACAGTGACAGGGAAGTACTACGTATCTACAGAAAAAGAAAGCAGACTAACCTTGTAAAAGCTTGGGGTCTGAATTAGTTAGAAACCTGGTTTCATTTAAGAACCAGGAAAGGAATTTGTAGTCATTGTAGATACATCCTTCTGAGCAAGCCAACAGGATGTAGGAAGGGTCTAAAAACAAAGGCACCCTGGGAATAAAACCACTATGTTTGTG
The DNA here is from genome assembly GCA_007922755.1 of Pedetes capensis. Lineage (NCBI taxonomy): Eukaryota > Metazoa > Chordata > Mammalia > Rodentia > Pedetidae > Pedetes > Pedetes capensis. The sequence goes on along the minus strand of VMDO01007628.1, from coordinate 34,982 downwards.
CATCCTTTTGGCTTTGGTAGTCATATGTCAAAAGAGTGAATGGAGTATGAGAAGGACCTGGTTTCAAATCCTGACTCATTTCTGAAGTGGTTATTATGGAGACCAAATTGAATACAAGTGAAAGGGTGTGGTTCCACGGTCCATGGCAACACTGAGTGCAGAATCTCAGAAACCAAGTTAGATTCTCGGGCTGGAAGAAATCATTCAGTTTCTCACCTGGCATAGGAACTCCCTGAGAATTTCTATACCAGATGCTTAGCCAAGTTTCTCTCCAGCTCAGCTATAAGAACTCACTTCTGATAAGAGAATGATTTAATTTTGTTGTTGTCTTTTTTGTTTGTTTTGTTTTTTTGAGACAGGGTTGCACTATGCAGCCTGAGCTAGCCTTGTACTTGCTATGTAGGTCAGGCTGGCCTCCAATTCTTGATCCTCCTGCCTCAGCTTCCACAGTGCTGAGATTATAGGAGTGTGCCACCACACTTGGATCAAATTAATTTTTGAACAGCCCTAATTGTCCCTAAAGACTTTATACTTAGTTGAAAGCTGCCTTTCTCTAATTTATAGATCAATAGAATAACAGAAAAGAAAGGGAGAGATTACTCAGATGAAATCTCTTATTGTATGATGAGGACCAAGTATATTCAGGAGAAAAAAATCTCAGGAAAGCAAATGAGAGACAAATTACCATTTTGTGAACTCCAATTTTTTCAACAGAATAATCAATCATAAAGTTCACTGAGCATGAACCCACACACCCTTATTTAGTTCAGAGTTACTTGATTATCTCAGGGTGGTGGGCTCTGTGGAATGTGCAGAGAATATTTCCTTATTATTCCATTTTTGAGTCTTTTGAAAAAAATATCCATTATCTGTGCCAATCTTACTACATAAGTGAAAATAAGGTCTGAACATCTTAACTATTGGTCCTTGTCAACCTTTAAATAATCTGATTTAGATTATATTGCTGCTTTTAGATGCTTGGCATACAATAACATTTCTATGAGAGATAGTGAGTTTTAATGAACATCTGCTTATTTTTTAATGCATCTGAAGGCTAAGCTATGGAGTGCCTACAGGCATACCACTGTGGTGTCTGATCCCAGCAGATCTAGGAAGCTAAGCAGTGTTGGGCCTGGTTAGTAATTAGATGGGAGATGGCCTGGGCCCACCACGTGCTGTAGGCTTGGGAGAAGGACCCAGCAACCCACTCCCCAAACAATCAGCCACTGAAAATCCTATGAATAGTAGAGAAGCACTAACAATAGTGTTTCGCCTGTTGTACATAGGGTGGCTATGAGTCGTACACTGACTTGACGGCACCTCACAACAACAAGCTATGGAGTGAGAGGTGTTGCCACACTCTGGTACACATGTCTTTATCATCCGTCCACCATCAGGATCATCTCAAAATTGTATCCTCCTCCATTTGTTCTATTCTGATATCATTGTTGTTGCAGGTATTAGAAATTACCATTAGCACATTAACTTGCAGCTATGACAATTACTTACCTAATGTAAATTAATTTACATACTAGTAATTCATAATATCAGTCTATAATAATTATCATTACTCCATCTCATAGGATGGGCAGGCCAAGATTGTAGAGAAAATTACAGCTGAGGAATCAGACTCCTCTTTGAAACTCTAGTGTTTCAGCTGTAGATCCTTTCAGGAAAAACAAAACGGAAACAAAGATCAATAGGAAAAAGGAGCCATAGACACCTTTATAAGTGATGGCATTTCCATAAAGCTCTACTAAGAGCAAGATCTCATTTCATTTCCAAACTTGTTTTATTTTCCTTCCCACTGTCCCCTTTCCCCTTCTTTCCTGATAAACATTTCTATTAGCTAAAAGTCTTATCTCCTTTCCTCCCTGCCTCCCCAGCAAAACTTAGGCCCATTCCCAAGAGGCTGAGTAGTGGATAGTCAACATACTTGTGTTATCCCTCTGAGCAGATTATAATGTAAAATGCCAACTAGGGATGTGTTTCCAACCACATGAGTTCATAAAATATTGCCTCATTGATATTTCAGTTTGTGTTACTTTCTTTGTTGTTGTTGTTAGTTGGGTCTGACTGATAGCAACCCGATGTGCAGCAAAATGGAACACTCCCTGATTCTGTGCCAGGCACACGATCTTATTTATGTTTAAGCCCATTGTTGCAGACACAGTGTCAATCCATCTGGTGGAGGGTTTTCCTTTTTTTTGTTGACCTGCCACTCTCCCAGACATCATGTCCTTCTCCAGGGATTGATCCCTCCTGACTACATGTCCAAAATGTATAAGACACAGTCTAGCCATCCTTGCTTCCAAGGAGCACTCTGGTTGCACATCTGGGACAGATCTGTTGGTTCTTTTGGCATTGCACGATATATTACTTACAAGTGGGTTTATTTTGACATTAATAAAGCCATTGATATGCAGACTCATTTACCATTAATTTAAAGTTGAGAAAGATGTGCATCAGGGCTGTATTCTTTAACCATATCTCTTCAATTTATATGCTGAGCAAATAATCTGAGAAGCTAGACTTTATGAGGAAGAATGTGGCATCAGGATTGGAGGAAGAATCATTAACAACCTGCATTATGCAGATGACACAACTCTGCTTGCTGAAAGTGAAGAGGATTTAAAACATTTACTGATGAAGATCAAAGAACATAGCCTTTGGTATGGATTGCAACTAAACATCAACAAAACAAAAATCCTTACAACTGGGTCAGCATACAACTTCACAATAAATGGAGAAGAGATTGAGATTGTCCATGATTTTGCTTCACTTGGCTCTATAATCAACACCTGTGGAAACAACAGTCAAGAAACCAAAAGATGCATTCGTTTGGGAAAAACTGTGGCAAAAGAACTCTTTAGAGTATTGAAAAGTAAAGCTGTCACATTAAAGATGAAGGTATGCCTGACTCATGCCATGGTATTTTCAGCTGCATCATATGCTTGTGAAAGCTGGACATTGAACAATGGAGACAGGAGAAGAATTGATGCTTTTGAATTATGGTGTTGGAGATGATTATTGAATATACCATGGACTGCCAAAAGAGCCAACAGATCTATCCTAGAAGAAGTGCAACCAGAGTGCTTCTTGGAAGCCAGGATGGCTAGACTGCGTCTTATGTATTTTAGACATGTAGTCAGGTAGGACCAATCCCTGGAGAAAGACATCATGTTTGGGAGAGTGGCAGGTCAACGAAAACAAGGAAAACCCTCCACCAGATGGATTGACACAGTGTCTGCAACCATGGGCTTAAACATAAAAAAGATCGTGTGCGTGGCACAGAATTGGGGAGTGTTTCATTCTGCCAGACATAGGGTTGCTATGAATTGGACCCACCTCAAGGACACTTAACAACAAGAAGCAGCTTTTAGCACTGAGTCTACCCTCAGGCTGGTTTAGTTCATTTTCTATATTGCAACTAAAAGTCTCCTAGAGCAGAGGTTGGAAAACTCTGACACTGAGCCTGTACTGAACTCTGTATTGAACCTGTGCTGATTTTATGTGACCCATGAGGTTAGATTAGTCTTTACATTTTTAAATGGTTGAATAAAATCAAGTGAGGAATAATATTTGGTAACACATGACAACTACATGAAATTCAAACACCAGTCCCCATTACTGAAGTTTTATTTAATCACAGACATGCACATTTGATTATGTGTCTGGCTTCTTTTGTGGTACAATGGCAAGAGTTGGATAATTGCAACAGAGACTGATAGACTGCAAAGTTGAAATTATTTACCAGGAGCCTTTCACCAAAAAAGCTTATTGATCTTTGCTTTAGGATGTTTCTAAAGACCCAATCAGCATTACTCTGTTTTCCCTTTGGGCTTCTGGTCTTGCCACCCATGCACACAGGCTTCTCTCCAAGAGAGTTATAAGAAGTTATGATAAGTACTCAATTATTTTTTTATCTCTGATCAACTCCAGACATATTGCTAATTATGAACTCAATGGCTTATTTCAGAAAACACAGTGTCATTGGTAAAAGAAATCATGAAACAATGGTACCTATTCCTTAAATAAATATACATATTGTATATATTAATCCCCATCATTTTACCCTACACGTAGGTCTCCTTGGAATTGTATTGAATTGCCACTAGCTTATTCACCTGCAGTTTCAACATATTCCAATTTGTTGTCATAAACCTAATTTTTCTTTCTTTCCTCTCCATTCCCTCCCCTATGTTTCTTTCTTCCATTTTGTAGTATTGGTGGGTTGAACCCAGGGCCTCATGCATGCTAGGCAAATGCTATACCACTGAACCGTACTCATAGTCTTTTTTACTTTTTATTCTTTTGAGATAGATTCTCCCTAAGTTACACAGGCTGCCTCTGGCCTCAAACTCACGATCCTCCTCACTTCGCTTCCTGAGTTCCTGGGATTTATAGGTGTGCACTGTAGCACTCATCCTAACCTTTCTTCCTTATGTTTCTTCTTTATGTATTCCTAGTCAAGTGATATTAACTAATGACTTCTTCTAATCTCCAAATTTCAGCCACTTATTTTCTCTGATACTATATCCTAAATATAGATGACTGTCCATGTTTGTGAAACAACCTTACTCTTCTTTCTAGAGCTGAAATTTCATCTTCTCTACAAAATCTTCACAAAAGTAATAAGAACCAAAATATAAAAACCAAAATTTAAATCTATACATGATAACTAATAATTTAACTTGAAATGTCTACATTTAGATTAGATTATTTTGTAAGTAAATGTAAAAGGTTTGCAAAACAGTTCGTTGGACTTTTTAGCCTCACCCAAATATATCTAATAAGCTTTCCTTTTCTCCTTGTTTGGCATAAATAATAGATAACCTCTTTTTAATTATGCCATTTAGTATGGAGCCGACACCTGAGGGCACCTAGGAGAATACTTGCCAAAGCCAGTCTCCCATAGTTTCAGGTACAGCTTTAAATCTGGACTAAGACATTATTCTTCCATAAACAGATGAAGAAAACATACTTTGAGTGGAATTAAGGGCTCAATGTTGCTCATCCTTTTAATGAAAAGGAGTCTTATGGACCAGTCTACCTCTCTGGTGGTCAGGTGTTTGCTCTCTCCAAATCTTGAGCAGTACTTGGTCTCTAGAGGCAATGAGTATAGAGGTTCGTTGAGTATAAATATGGACTACAGATGCCTCAAAAGGTATACCAAGCAGAATTCAATAGACTTAGTAATAGCCAATTTGGGGATCCATCCTAACAGATTGATCCCTGGAGGCAATGAGTATAGAGGTTCATTGAACACAAATATGGACTAAAGATGCCTCAAAAGGTATACCGAACAGAATTCAATAGGCTTAATAGTAGCCAATTTGGGGATCCATCCTAACAGAGTAGGGTGAGAGGTAAAGTCTTGTCCCAAGTGAGGCTAGCTTCTGGAGAAAACCTGGCCAAAATTTTTATTTTTGAAGTGAAAGTTGGTCCATTGTCATTCTGTATCTAACTTGGCAGCCTGAATCAGAGGATTATCTCTTTTAATAACGCCTTGACCACCTCTGTTGCCTTTTCGATATAAATGAGGTAAGCTTCTACCCACCTGAAAGGGTGTCTAATTTCCAGGAATTTTAGGAATTTGGGTAAAGTCTATTTAATAGTTCACAAAATACAGATCCCTTTATATTGTATTCTCATTCTTTTTGAAAGTTTTTCTGGTTTGCACACATTATATAACCTACCTATAGTGATTATCTGGATTATTCTTTGCAGGTATGGGCCCTTCAAATGTGGTTGCAACCAGTTGGTCAAAGCATCCTTTCCATGGTGGGTACTTTCATGCAAATATTTCACAACAGGATAGATTAATGCTTCAGGCAATAGCAAAATGCTCTGTGCATTCAATTTCTGCTTATTGCCTTTATAGTTTACTGGCAAGTCCCCATTCTTAGTACAATGGGGCCTAAAATGAGATGATTTATGTGAAGCCTTGAGGTTCCATTATTTCACTTCTCTCATCTGCTTGCTTTGCCACTGCATTGGTCAAATGATTTCCCTTGATCATGTGATTATCACCGTTTTAGTGGCCTGGGCAGTGCATTATAGCTACTGTTAAAGGGGATGAGTGTGTTGGTCAGTTTGTGGGTTGCTCTGACAAAACACTGAAACAAAATAATAGGATGAATATTTTATTAGAGCTCATGGTTTAGAAGATTTTATCCCACAGAAGCAGGAAGACAGGGCAACAGGATAAGCATGGTGGTAGAGCAGGTAGGAGGCCTGTGTTAGAGAACCTCACGTCCTGGTTATCTGGAAGCAGAGAGAGTCTGCCAGAACCCAGGGATCTGGTAAACCTCCAAGAACTTGCCCCCAGTGAGCTACTTCTGCAAGGCTATGTCCCACCTCTTAAATTTCTATAGCCTCTAAAGACAGTGCCATCACTTGGGAACCACATGTTCAAACACATGGCTTTTGGGGGACATTTTAGATTCAAACCACAACCATGAGATCACCTCCAGCAGGGTTAACATAGGGTTTTTAATGTCTTTATTATCAGTGGTAAGTAACCCATGCTCTTGCCAGATGGCCCATGAGCAAGCATGACTAGAAACATATACCAGGAATCTGTGTAGATGTTAACCTTCTTCCTGGCAGACAGTTGTAGCACCTCTGTCAATGGTGTGGGTTCCACCTTCTGTGCTGACATCTCAGGTAATGGGGGGTTCACATATATTACCTGTTCAGCCTTTCCCATATTTGCATATTTGTACCCTTATTCCATGAAGTTGCTTCCATTGGTGAAAAGTTTCCAATCCAATTGTTTCAGTGATTGATCTATCAGGTCAGTCTGTCGGGATAGACCAAGTTCACAGTTTTTATACAATTATGCTCTAGTGTGTGTTTGTTGACTTGGAAGCAGAATGACAAAGTGGGCCCCAAGCCTCTAATGCATGAACCTTTGGGGGAACACAGTTAAACCATATCCAAACCATAGCACAGACCAAGCACACTAATACAGAGTCTAGTATTGACCAATGCGTGGGTTGGTGCTGTAACAAATGCATAAAGATGTGGAAATGGCTTTGGGTCTGGGTAATAGGTACATGCCAGAAGAGTTTGAAGTGCATACTAAAAAAGTCAAGATTGCCATGAAGGTATTGTTTTCAGAAATATGGATATTAAAGACAATTATTACTGAAGGCTCAGAGAGAGAGAGAGAGAGAGAGAGAGAGAGAGAGAGGACCTTCATCTTCTTAGAATATATATATGTAATCATTAACAGAATGTTGGTGGAAATGTGGGTGGTGAAGACCATTCTGGTGAGATCGCAGATGGAAATGAGGAACAAGTTATTTATGATTGGAGAAAAGACAATTTTTGTTATAAAATGGCAAAGAACTCAGCTGAATTGTATTCTAGAGTTTTGGGAAAGTCAAAATTTGTGATCCTTGAAATTGGTTATTTAGCTGAGGAGATTTCCAAGTAAAATGTTTAAGATGAGACCTGAGTCTTCCTGACTGTTTATACTATAATGAGAAAGGAGAAAGATGAATTGAGCAGAAATTGTTAAGGAAAAAGGGACTAGACCTTAGAGATTTGAAAAATTCTCAGTGTATTTTACAAAAAACAAGAAAATGTTAGAAGAGATCAGCAGCATTATTGTGACCTGTTACCAAACACATTGCCTACCATCTTTATGGTAGTCAAGGTTATAGCTATCTATCCAGCTCCAAATCCATTTACTAGCCCTGTCAAATAGCTTACATTCTCTCTGTATTGTTACAAAATGGAATATAGTTATAGACATATTCAGATATCTCTTGAAAATATGTTCATAGCATTTTAATATTTCCTTGTCTAATTATTTGTGTTACTTCCTTGTATCCCATAAATTGGCATATGACTTACTAGGATTGATGTAGGAAATATGTCTGCCTGGTATCATTTTCTTGTGGGTATTCATCCCTCCTCTATTTTATAAGAATCTAATTTGGGGGGAGGAAGTGCACAAGAGGGTAAATGGGAACTTATCTGTGCAATGTACAACAAAATGCATATATGGAAATGTCACAATGAAATACATGTCAGAATGAAACACATTAAGTTGTACATTAAAAATTTCCAATTGAAAAAAAAGAATCTAATATGGTACATTCAGATAGGAATGATCCTAACCTAATCTCCCTATGCCAAACATGGTCTTGTGAATGAGGGGATTAGATGACAGTCTCCTGGTATCATGATTTGTTTGGGTATAGGCAAATTACCTCAGCTAATTGACTGGATCTGCCCATGAAAGAAGTTGCAATACCTTTGAATATTTGGGTCAAGTCCCTTTCATTCTGCTTTCTATTGAGTTTTGTCAGTGCACAAATTCTGGGATGTCCTCTAAAAGCCCTGCTTTCAAGTGCTACTTGTTTTCAGTTGCAAAATGGAAGTAATACCACTTGCTCCTCATGCACTGCATCATAATCTCACTATTCCAAGAAGGTCATTTTAAATTTTGTCCATGTTAGTTTTTAGTTTTGTGAATTATCATAGGATCCATGATGATTCCAGTATCCTCTGTTCTTGTACTGTTCTTTTTAACATAATTTCATATATATGAATATTTTCATTTTGATAAAGATATAGGAAAAAATAACAGAGAATACTTTTCATGTCAACTTCTTATAAATTGCACATTGAGCCGGGTGCAGTGGTGCATGCTTGTAATCCCAGTGGCTCTGGAGGCAGACGTAGGAGGATCGCAATTTCGAGACCAGAGGCAGTCTGTGTAACTTAGTGAAACCCTGTCTCAAAAAGCAAAAAAAAAAGTGGGCTGAGGGTGCAGCTCAGTGGTCCAGCACTTGCAAAGCATGCAAGTGCAAGGCCCTGGGCTCAACCCTCTGTACTGTAAAAAAAAAAAAAACCAATATAATAAATTATACACTGATTAGAAAACTTGCCTATTTGGCAGGTGGTTCATACTCATTATTGTTGTATTTCCACTTATTAGTTTATTAATGATTTTGAATTTTTCCTATTAAATAAATTTTATATACAGTGGATTGCGTATTTATGCTTTGTTTATTATAGTATTAGTCTTCTTATGAACTCTTTGTGGATTAATAATATTATGCCTATCTAATAGCTGTTTTAACTAGTCTTTCCTAGTTTGTCTTTTAATCATATTTCTATTTTCAGTGTATAAAGTGTTATGTTTAAGTATTTGATTTGATAATATTTTCATGACCTCTGTTATTGTGTTTTACTTAAAGAAGTCTTTTTGTATGTTGACACCTGACAATTTGGCCAAATTGTCATTATTTCACATTAAAATGTTACATGCTTATTCTCCTAACTTTTAAAATGGCTTTATTGAGATATAAGTTGCATATCATACAGTTCATTGTAAGTATACAATCCAATGTTTTTTTTGTTTGTTCACAGAATTGTGCAACTATCATTACAATTTTTCATGGTCTTCATCACCCAAGAAAGATACTCTGCAACTATTAGTAGTCATTGGTTATTTCTCTCTCACTCCTCTCCTGTCCTCTACTCCACACTTTACAGCCCCAGGTAATCACTTATCTACTTTATCTCCATGTATTGGCATGTTCCAGACTTTTTTTTTATATTCCTCTTATCTAACTATAATTATATATATCATTTGACCTAACTGTCACCTTTCTTTCCTTCCCTTTTTCTTCTAAGCCTCTGGTAACCACCATTCTACTTTTTACTTCTGTGAGATCAACTTTTCTAGATACTGCATATGAGTGAACTCATGCAGTATATATTTTTTTCTTTTGTATCTAGCTTATTTCACTTAAGTCGGTGCCTTCAATTCCTTCCATGTTGTTGCAAATGACAGCATTCTATCTTTTTGTGGTTAAATAGTATTCCATTGTGCATATATATTACATTTTCAAGTTGGCTCCATATCTTAGCTATTATGAAAAGTGCTGCAATAAGCACTGGAGTGCAGATGTCTCTTTGAATACTGATCTCATTTCCTTTAGATATATGCCCAGTACTGGGGTTGCTGGATTATTTGGTAATTCTATTTTTAGTATTTTAGGATTTTGATACTGTTTTTTTACAATGGCTTTCCTAATTTACATTTCCATCAATAGTGCATAATGGTTTCCTTTTCTCCGTATCCTTGCCAATACTTGTATTTTTTGTCTTTTTGATAATAGCCATTCTAAAAGGTCTGAGGTGATATCTTAATGTGGTTTTGATTTGCATTTCCCTGATGATTAGAGATGTTGAGAATTTTTTCATACTTCTGTTGCCTATTTGCATATTTTCCTTGGGAAATGTATTTTCAGTTCTCTTGCCTATTTTAAAAATGAGATTATTTATTTTCTGGCTATTGAGCTCCTCATACATTTTGGAAATTAACCTCTAATTTGTTGCACAGTTTGCAAATATTTTCTTCCATTCTGTACCTGTATCTTCACTCTTGAGTGTTTCTTTTGCTGTGCATAAGCTTTTTTGTTTCTTATAATCTCATTTGCCTATTTTTGGTTTTTTCTACGTTGCTTTTGAGGTCACATCCAAAAGATAATTACCAAGACTAATGCCATGGAGATTTCTCCTTGTGTTTTCTTCTAAGTAGTTTCAGAGTTTTGCTTCTTACAAATAAGCCCTTAATCCACTTTGAGTTGATTTTTTTATAGTGAGAGATAGGATATAACTTCATTCTGTGTGCACATACCCAGTTTTCTTAATGCTATTTATTGAAGAGACTATCCTTTCCCTATTGTGTCTTCTTGGCTCCTTTTAATGGGTGGAGTTTTTTCTGGTTTCTCAATTCTGTTATATTGGTCTCTGTGTTTTTATAGCAATATCATGCTGTTTTGGTTACTATACTTCTGTAGTATATTTTGAAGTCAGGAATTGTGATGTCTTCCACTGTGTTCTTTTGGCTCAAGATTGCTTTGACTAATCAGGGTCTTTTGTAGTTTCATTCAAATTTTAGGATTTCTTTTCCCCTAGTTCTATGAAGTATGTGAGTGCTATGATTTGAAGAATTAGAATTGCATTGACTCTGTAGAACACTTTGGACAGCATGGACATTTTAACGATATTTATTCTGCTAATCCATGAGAATAGGATGTTTTGCCATTTGTACATTCTATTTCTTTCATCATTGTTTTATAGTATTTGGTATAGAGATATTTTAGCTTGGTTAAATTTTATTCTCCCTTTTTTAAATAAGGAAGTTATATTCCTATCTCTTTGAATGGATGTTGTTGTTGTTGTTGTTAGGTGCTGTCAAGTAGGTATCTGACTCATAGCGACCCTCATAGGGTTTTCAATGGCAGATTGTTTCGGGATTGCCTTGGGAATGGATTGCCAGGTCCTTCTCCATTGAATGGATAGTTTTATTTATTTTCGGATTCAGCATAATGTACTAACAATAGAGTGAGTGTATTTTTGTCTCTACCCCTCCAAGATTCTCAGCATTTATTTATAAGCAGTATCTAGTTAATTCACACAACACCCTTGTGGGTTAGGTAATAACTGTGATCAGAGTTCCATATACTGTTTTTAGAAAATGTCTAGAATAAATAAGGTTTAGTTTTATCAACAAAACAGTTGTAGGCAGTCTTTAATGACTAGCTGACACAACATTTAGAGTCTGAAATAAAAATGTAGCTCTGTTTAATGGCAGCTTTGCCAACTCATTTTTTTGTTTTCTGTCCTTTTTAATCTATTGAAAATTTCCCACTGTTTTACATCTTTCTTAAATGACAGAGGTAGATTATAATGGAAGAAATAGAGAAGGTTTTATATTTTAGGTAGTAGTTTTAAACCCTTGCTGCATCTGGGAATCACTTGAGAATAAAGCAAAACAAAAGAATAATCAAGTTTCATCTCCAGAAATTCTTGACTTGTTCTGTGGTGGGGCTGAGTATTAAGTTTTTAAAAAGTGGGTACAATAGTGCATGCCTCTAATCACAGCAACTCTCTGGAGGCCAAGGCAGGAGGACAGCATGTTCAAGGTCAGAGGTAGCCAGTATAACTTAATGAAAGCCCATCTTAAAATAAAAAGTAATTGATTGGGGTGCAACTCAGTGGTAGTGTACTTGCAAAGTATGTTCAAGGCCCTGAGTTCGACTCCCAGTACTGCAAAAAAGGAGGGAGAGGTGTAAAAAGCATCTAATTAGAGCAGCCATGAAGTTTTCAAAGTGTGGTCCCTAGACTTGCTGGAGCACTTGCAAACTTGTTAGAAATGTAAAGTATTGGGCTACATCTCAATGTGTGCACTTTTTGTTTTGAAATAATTGTGAATTCATAGGCTATTGGGAGAAACTATGCAGAGATCCAGTTTTGCCAGTTTTACATGCACTTGTGTGTGTCTGTATGTGTGTGTGTACTTAGTTCTACAAAATTTTATCACATGTGCTATCACTACAGTGGAGGTACAAACACTCTGTGTTTCTGAGTGTTGAGAACTATTTTAAAAATGAAACTAGAAGAACAAGAGCAGACACTAAGGGTTTGTCTAATTAATGTGCGCTAATAGGCCAGCAGCATGGGTCTCAGCTGGCTGTAATGAACAGAGCCTGCATTTTAACAGGAGCCCTGTGTACATATTGAAGAGCATGCAACTAATGGCTAAAAGAGCAAACTGAAACGCAAACAGACAAAATACCAAATCAGTTTTCTGAAATTGGATTCAAAATTTTATTCCTATAGGATGTATCTCTTGTAGTGAAGATAATTTCTCTTTCAGTAAAAATAAGTTCAGGTTTTAAACAAAACTAATATTAAACTTGCCTGCAACTGTACCACCATGGCATCCAATCCTGTCAGATCTTAGAAGCTAAGCAGGGTTGGACCTGGTTAGTACTTGGATGGGAGACCGCCTGGGAGCACCAAGTGCTGTAGGCTAGGGAGAAGGACCTGGCAGCCCACTCCCAAAAATCAGTCATCCATTGAGAACCCTAAGAATAGTAGAGAAGCACTAATAATAGTGTTTTACCTTTTGTACATAGGGTCGCTATGAGTCGGACACTGACTTGAGGGCACCTAATGACAACAACAATATTAAATTTCCTGCTTTATATCTTAATATTTCAAGGTTCATCATGCTGTTATTTTCCTGTGATGGATTTTTAAATCATAAACAATGTAAAATTTGAGATTTTCTATTCATTAACCTTAATATTATACAATCTTAAGTACAGAAAATATGATAATTACCATCACCTTTTTCAACATTTACCTTGACTGTGTCTTAACCTTTCTCCTTCCCCTTCCCTCCAACTTCATTTATTTGTTATTTATTTATTGTTTTACTTTAGTCATTTCTGATAAAATTGGGTATACTGGGCTTGTCTTATGCTCCTGCTGCTGATCTTTGGATGACTATCATTTTCTGCTCCTGTTTTTATGGTATTTGTTTTGAGAGTTTTAAAAATAATTTTAAAGAAAAATTCTAAAGAAATTTTAAAGAAAAAGTGCTATCTTGAAGAAGACAAGCAAGAGCAGAGAGTAGCCCTATTAATAGGTAGATTTGTTAATTTAGGCCATTTTCCATTTTCCAACTTTATTCTGCCTCCACCCCTAACAGATGATGAATGATGATATTTATATTATTTTTTTCTTCCCTTTTCCCTCCCTTCCTTCTCAACTATTATGTGGGAGAGAGTTAGCTTAACTTGGGGAAAAGTATTGTCAAATATGGTTTCACAGATGTGCATCTGAGTGTGGAAGGCCAAATAAGAATTTGCAAGGGGGATTTATCATGGGGCGGGGGCAGAATTCATCCCTAGTGATCCAGATGGAGGTGCTACACATAGCCCTGTGGTCAGAAAAGGAGACAGAGATGCAGCAGAAGTGGGAGACTATCACCACCCCTAGGACTAAAGGGACATGACAGGAATTATGTTCCAGGAACCTAGAGAGAGCTAGAACTGTGGAGGACAGGCCTGATGGTTGGAGCTATTCATGGAGGGACCAGACTGCTTTTAGACCGACAGTGCCTACACTGACATAGGGGTTGTGAAGGCATTCTTTAGTGACTTTCTCGGACCATTTGCTGAATCTAATGAAAGCCAGTTGGCAACAGAACTTGGTGTTGCAGTGGGGTCACTGTCAAGACCACTAACCAGGGAAGAGAAGGCTGAGAATGGATGGAGGCTGGGAGGGTAAAATGGAATGATCAGGGTAAGGGAGGAATGGAAATTTCAGGCAGAAGAAACCTTGTGTGCTTTAGCAGAGAAGTGGATAATGAGGCTGAGGCGGAAGGGAATATGAGAGGAAAGTAGTAGCAGGAGGTGAGGCTGGGTAAATGATAGCAGATAATACTTTTGGTGCCAGACACTTAGCTAAATACTTTACATAACTTGTTCAATCTGTGCATGATTAGGAGGCCCTGTCATGGAGCAGTTATGACTCTTGGCCACAAACAAATGTGCATTTTTGTTTAACATTGATACAGATTTGGCTCTGAGCTTTTACCCAATAGTGGGAAGTTGTATTGCACTTCCCAATAGTGGGAAGTTTTTTGGCTCCTGCCTTTTCCATAAAGTTGCATAAAAATCCAGGATATTTGCATGGTGACCAGATAAATAGAGAAGGACTCTAAATTTCAGTCCATTGGATTCTGTTTATTAGGAGTGGGCTCTTGGAAGCCCTGGATTTTCAAGCCACAAGTAGGACACTGGCTGTGGAGGCTGTGAGATCCCATGGGGTATCTGTTCTTTTTGGACATTTTCTTTTCATTATTCCTAATGTCTTTAAGACAAGGTTATATTTAAACTTTCATTTGTATCAGTACTAATCTGTGGTCATTTTTATTATATGTCTTGTAATCTATTTTATTTTTAAGCAACATAAACACTTCATGCTCCTTTCAGCCTGTGACATATTCTATTTTACCATCAACCTTCTCGTGCAGAGGTTGGTAAACTTTTTTAGTAAGGGCCTTATAACAAATCATTTAGGCTTTGTAGGCCAAGAGACAAAATTGAGGTATTATGCGTGCACTTAAATGAGTGTAAACAAATTTCACATAAATTTTAATTGATTAAATATAATACAGTTTTTTGCAATACAGATTTTTCTGATGAGATGGATGAAATCCATTTTTGAGAGGATTATGTTTCATCAAAATTGACTGCAAATGTTTATCTCTTAATGCTGTTCTGTAATAAGAATTTACATAGTTTGTCTTTGAAAATGTCTTTCACACAGAAAGGTGCTGCCAAATAGTGATATCAATCTGCAAGCACATGATTTTAATTCAGCATATTGATCACCTGGAAGATATTTGTAGAGTTTATTAGATTTTTCTCTTGATATTTTCCTTTTACATGTTATTACATTGCAGATTAATTACTTCCAATTGAAAGTTAGGTGGAAACTCCTCAATTGCTGGTTAAATGGATTTTGAAATGTGAAAATTTCCTTTGCCCTCACATCTAGATCTTAAAAGCACTGCTTTGGTTTGAGCTTAGAAGTTATATCTGCTTCAAATTCATGTAAGGATAGACATCTCACAATTTTTTCTTTTTTATTCAGTACTGAGTGGTTGGACTCAGGGCTTGCTAGGTAGAACCTAGTGGTTCTACCACTGAGCTGTACCTCCAACCCCTTTAAATATTTTAAAATTTGAGACAGGGTCTCTCTAAGTTGCACAGGCTGCCTCTGGCTTTGAACTTGTGATTTTCCTGCCTCAGGCCTCCAGTAGCTGGGATTACAGCTGTGTGCCACTGCACCGGCTTTATTTTATATTTTTGACACACAGGAAGTACATGAAACAGCTTCACATTACTTATAATTCAAACGTTAGTTGTCATTGAAAGGCTTTGTTGTCAATTGAACTTAACGTGGAAGGGACCATATAAAGAGTAGAAAGAAGGAGGGAGGGAACTAGCAGAGGGAAGTGAAGATTAGAGAAGATGGGATGGGAAGAAGGGTCAATGTGGAGGGATGAATGAGGAGAGGATGATCTCTATGTAAACAGTGCAACTTTGTGAGAATATTGGAAAAATAGGGGAATATAACCTGAATAAGCATTTGAGTTTTACTATATATTAGCCGGTCTGGGATTTGGCTCAGTGGGTAGAGCACTGCGCTGCAGTCCCTGAGGTCCCGAGTTCAATTCCCAGCACCGCAAAAATGGGAGAAGGGCTTGGCAATCCACTCCCAAGGCAATCCCGAAACAGTCAGTCATTGAAAACCCTATGAGGGTCGCTATGGGTCGGATACTGACTCGACAGCACCTAACAACAACAACAACATATATTAGCCAGAAGGCTCCATAAACTTTGTGAGTTGATGGAAGTTTTGCCAGAAGTGATGAAAAGGATGCATTATGGAAAAAGCCAATGTTGTATTACTCTGTACCCCATCATCATTTATGAATAAAGGAAAAAAGGCTTTACTGTCATAAAAGTTTTGCATGTAAGTACTATTTTGCCTTATAATTTTAGATTGAATTCACTAAGAAACATTATCAAGTTCATAGGAAAAGCTAATTTTCAAAGCTGTTCAGTGTTTAATGAGAGCAGTTGAGGGCAGTACTTTGGATTCTGAAAAAATACCATCCTTAACCTGGATCTTGAAAATCACAGTGAAACTTTATCACGGTGAAGGCATTGAACTCCTATGTGGTAGGGTGAGTTAGAATATTAAGCTTCTATTTCTGAGATAACGTCACAGGACTCACGATGATTATGCCCATCAGAGAAAATGGTGAGAACTGTTGTATTCATTATGTTATTTACCATCAGATAATTTTAGAATATATTTGAAATTATCATGTGATATTGATGTAATTTTGACCTTGGCCACATGTTAGTTTTATATGTTTTCTAAAAAGTACCTGCTGGTAAATAATATAATGCATTACCACAGGATTTAAACACCTTACACTTTTCAGTAAAAATGCGTGATATAACCAGTTATTATAATTATTATCTATTATATACTGTACATAATTGTGTATGCTGAGCTTTTACATTTCTGGAAGTACAGTTTTTACCAACATGAGCACAAGCATGGGACAAGGTATTGTACTCTGATGTTATCACAGCTATGACATCACTAGGTGGTAACTTTTTGGCTCATTATAATCTAAGGGACCACTGTCATAAACACTTTACATTTTTATATAAAGCTCTTTAAGTTTGTCCAAGTCTCTTTTTGCTTGATGCATAATTTTTACCATTCTGAGATGTAACATATCAGCATATTCTGCTTTAGTTGTATTGAATTAGTGTTTCCTCAACATTTTTGAAAATATTCTTGCCATGTTCTCTGTAGTCTATTCATAGAGACTAATTCTCCAGTCATTTCAAATGCAGCACTGACTCCTTGTGTAAAGAACAACTGAGCAGTGTCCATAACATCTGTTAGTTCTTCAAAGCCTAAGGAAAGCCACTCAGAATAATTTTTCTTACTTTAAAATTGGCCACTGAGTTTATGCCCTTGATTCCTTAAACAACTTTTCTTTTCTTTTCTTTTTCTTATTTACAAAGTTTTTAATACACTTGACTATCACCTGTGTTCTTGAGATGTTTTTTTTTATTGGAAAATTTTTATGTGCAACTTAATGTGTTTTATTCGGACATGCATTTCATTGTGACATTTCCATGTATGTGTTTTGTTGTACATTACACAGATAAGTTCCCCCTTACCCTCTTGTGCACTTGCTCCCCCTGTCTCACCCCCATACCAAAGACCTCTCTTCCATTTGCTTGTCTGTTTGTAGTAATATTTTTCTATATATCCTTGGATCCCAATTATGTTTAAGATCAAAACTTTTTCTGTAGTGAACTTTCTTTTTACATTGTCAGTATTATTACATGAATTTTCTAGCCCATCTGTATTATTACCATTCTTTGGTATTACTGGTATAATTACAATTATTTCCAGAACTATTCAAGTTGGCTGTTCACCCTGAGGTCGCCACTTCCCCATTCCTTACTCCTCCTTGTTCATCCTCTCCCCTGTCTTCTCTTCCAGGATTTCCTCCTTTTGCTCAATCCCTCCCTCCTTCTTTTGCACTCCCCAAATTGTCCCTTCTCCACTATGTTGACTGTAGCTTTTTATTATGTTCTGACCTCCACATAGGATTTTTTCCTTCCTTTAATTTTTGAGTCAGCTCCCACATATGAGTGAGAACATGTGGTATTATTCTTTCTGGGCTTATGTTCGTTCACTTAAAATAATTGTCTCCGATTCCATCCATTTTGCTGCAAAAGGCATTATTTCATTTTTTTTTTGATTTCTGAGTAGTATTCCATTGTGTATATGTACCATAGTGTTCTTTTTTATCCATTCTTCTGTTGATGGGCACTTTGGGTGATTCCATATCCTTGCTGTTGTAAAAAGTGCTGCATTGAACATGGAGAGGCAGGTGTCTCGGTGGTATGATGACCCATCTCTCTTTGGGTAAATTCCCAGTAGTGTTATAGCTGGGTCATACGGTAGATCTATTTTCATTTTTTTAAGATACCTCCATATTAATTTCCACAGTGGTTGGACCAATTTACAGCCCCACCAATGCCGCAACCTCGCCAGCATTTGTTGTTATCTGTTTTATTGACCTTGTCCATTCTTACTGGAGTAAGGTGGAATGTTAGAGTTTTTTTAATTTGCATTTCCCAAGTGGCTAGAGATATTGAGCATTTTTTGATGTGTTTCATGGCTTTATGGGTCTCTTCATTTGAAAACTGTCTGTTCAGTTCCTTTGCCCATTTATGTATTGGGTTATTTATTTTCTTGGGATTTTTATCCTTGAGTTCTTTATAAATTCTGGTAATTAGACCTCTGTCTGATGTATAGGATGTGAAGATTTTTTTCCCATTCAGTGGGGATTTCCTTGACTCTGTTAATTGTTTCCTTTGCTGTACAGAAGCTTTTTAGTTTCATGTAATCCCATTTATCTATTCTTGTTGCAATTTCTTGAATAATTGGAGTCCTATTAAGGAAATACTTTCCTATGCCTATATGTTGTAGCATATTGCCTATGCTATCTTCTATTAGTTTTAAAGTTTCTGGTTTTATGTTGAGGTCTTTTATCCATTTTGAGTTAAATTTCATGCATATTGAGAGATGCAGGTCGGTTTTCATTTTTCTACAAGTAGTTCATGTTTCCCAGCACCATTTATTGAAAAGGCTATCCTTTTTCCAATTTACTTGCTTTGCTCCTTTGTCAAAAATTAGGTGGCTATAGAGGTATTTGTGGATCTTCTATTCTGTTCCACATGTCTTCAGGCCTATTTTTGTGGCAGTACCAAGCTGTTTTTTCCACCTCCGTCCTGTAGGATAGATTAAAGCCAGGGATTGTGATTTCACCTGCACTAGTTTTGCAGCTTAAGAGTGTTTTGGCTTTACATGGTCTTTTGTGATTCCATATGAATTTTTGGATCATTTTTTCTATTTCTGTAAAGTCTGTCATTGGGATTTTAATGGGGACTGCATTAAATCTATAGATTGCTTTTCGTAGGATAGCCATTTTTACTATAGTCCTAAACAAGTTTATTTTCTCTAGACACATTTCTTCAGCTGCTGAAATCAGACCTAATTTAATTAACTCATCATTAGTAAATGATTTTCATTACTTAGTTAAAAAATGAGCCAGTCAGAATTTCACTTTGGTTATGGTCTCATTTTCATTAAAAATTTTTTGTGTTTAGAAATTTTACCAATGAGATGTTGTATTGACTTTTATAATTTTTCTGATCCTGCTTTCTTATGATTAGAAATATTGTGATGATCACTTAATCTGTTACTAATTGCCTTCTTTTAGTGCAATTATAGTCACTGTACAATAAAATGCTTTGTCATTTAATTCACTACTAAAAACCCCACCTTCTAGTTTATGCTTAAATTGTGGCATTTTGAAGTTCTTTTCTCTCCTCCTTCCTTGTTTTAACATTTTATACATACACCGATAATAATAAAAAATAGTATGGTAATACACGACACTTGAAATGCTGCTGAGTTGTAGTTGTGTTTTTGTGATTTGTGGTACATTACTGGATGTGTGAAGCAGTGAGTGCAGAGGTCTCAGCTACTGTGATCTCTGCCACAACTAGTAACCTCTGCTGACATGATACAAAACCAGCAGTAGATGTAAAGAGATGAGCATGGCTGTGTTTGAATGAAACTCTACTTATGGATCCTGAAATTTGGATTTCACATAGTTCTCATTGAGTATCATGGGATATTTTCTTTTTGATTTTTTACTTATATTTTTTACTTGTATATTGTTGTTGTTAGGTGTCATCAAGTTGGCCTCCGACTCATAGCAACCCTATGTACAATAGGTGAACCACTATTATCAGTGCTTCTCTGCTATTCATAGGGCTGTCAATGGTGGATTGATTTTTGGGAGTTGTTTACTGGGTCCTTCTTCCATGCCTACAGTATCTGGCGTTCCCAGGAGGTCTCCCATCCAAGTACTAACCAGGTCCAACCCTGCTTAGCTTCTAAGATCTGATGGGATCGGATGCCACAGTGCTATAGCTGTAGGCTAGCTATGTATATACATATACATACATGTATATGTAAATATATAAATGTAAGATATATATATATATATATATATATAAATTGTACAGACTAATGGATTTCATTATGACATTTTCATACATGTATACAATGTACTTTCATTATATTTATCCTTCATATTCTCTTCTCTTGTCCCCCCATCCCATGCTGGTTCCCTTCCTCTTCCTAAAGAGTTTCTCTTCTGCTTTCATGCTTTATTTTTCTTATAAAAACTTTTTTCAAATTGGAGAAAAGAATGGTACCTTTAGCTCTCTGGTTTTGTCTTTTGTTTTTACTTCATCTTTTTTTACTCTTCAGGTTTTTCATTCTCTTCCCCAATTAAAAAAAGAAAATAATTTCTATTGGTTTATATTAATTATGCAGATGAATAGACTTCATTATATCATCTTCATATGTGTATATAATGTCCTTTGATCATATTCATCCCCCTTTACACTGTTTTATCTCCCCACTAGTCTTTCTATCCCCTTCCTCTTCACAAATAGTCTACCTTTTACTTTCTTATCTTTTTAAAAAATCTAGATCCCACATTTTGACAAAACATGTTTTATCTTTCCTTTTCTTTTCTTTTCTTTTCTTTCTTTCTTTCTTTCTTTCTTTTTTTTTTCAATACTTGGGGGTTGAACCCAGGGCCTCGTGCATACTTTGCAAGCACTAGAACACTAAGCTGATCCCAGCCTTTTTTTTTTTTTTTTTTACTTTTTGTCTTGAGACAGGGTCTCGCTAAGTTATGCAGGCTGCCTTGGCCTCAAAATTGCAATCCTCCTGCCTCCATCTTCTGAGTCGCTGGGATTACAGGGGTGAGTGACTACACCCGGCTGTGGTTTGCTTGTCTTGGTCTGGTTTATTTCACTGAAGGTGATGATTTCCAGTTCCATCCATTTTCCTGCAAATGACATAGTTTTTGTTCTTTATGGCTGAATAAAACTCCATTGTGTATAAACGCCACATTTTCTTTATCCACTTGTCTTTTGATGGATACCTAAGCTGTTTCTGTAGCTTGGTTATTGTAAATAGTGCCACAATGAATATGGATGTTCAAGTAGCTCTATTGTATGCTGATTTTGATTCCTTTGGGTATATGCCTAGGAGTAACATAGCTGTTAGTTCTATTTTTAGTTTTTTTGAGGAACCTCCATACTGATTTACACAGTGGCTATACTAATTTACATACCCACTAACAATGTATAAGGGTTCTTTTTCACCACACAGTTGTCAGCATTTATATATTTTTTTTGTTGACTTGATGATATTCATTATGACTGAAGTATGATGAAATCTCTGAGTAGTTTTGATTTGCGTTTCCCTTATGGCTAAAGATGTTTGTGTTAGCTCATGTGTCACTGTAGAAAAATACCTGACAGAAACAAATTTATGGCAGGAATGACTTATTTGGGCTCATGGTTGGAGGATTTCAGTCCATAGAGACAGGAAGGCATGGCAGTGGGGCAAGCAGTAAAACCTGTGTCAGAGAACCTCATATCATGGTGGATCAGGAGTAGAGAGTTACCAGAACTAGGGGCCCACATAAAATCTCTGAAGGCCTTCCCCCAATGACACCACTTCTGCAATTCTAGGTCTCACCTCTGCCAGCTAGGATCAACTCTCAAAGTTCCACAGCCTCCCAGGACAGCACCACCACCTGGGACCAATGTTTAAACACATGACCTTTGGGGGACATTTTAGATCCAAACCATAACAATATTGACCATTTAAAAATGTATTTATTGAGCATTTGTACTTCCTCTTTTGAGAACTGTCTGTTCAGTTCATTTGCCTTTGTATTTGTTGGAATATTTGTGGGGTTTTTGTGTTTAATTTCTTGAGTTCTTTATATATTGTCAGTATTAATTCAGTGTCACATGAGTAGTTAACAGAGATTTTCCCCCATTCTGTAGGCTGTCTTTTCAGTCTATTAATTATTTCCTCCCTTTCCCTTCCTCAGTTTTGAGTGCTTTTGTTTTTACTTCATCTTTTTTTTCCCCTCTTCAGGTTTTTCATTCTCTTCCCCAAATCTTTTGTACTGTCTGTTTTTTATTTTAGCATATATGTACCACACTTTCCTCACTCAAATTCCTGTTTGTAGATGGGGTCCTCTGGAAAGCAGGGTAGGAAGGGAAGGTAATGGTGCCACACCTACCCCGAAGGGAAAGATGATGCTAATTGTTTTTGTTTTGTTTTGTTTTTGCTACATAGAAGCTTTTAATTTGATGCAATCCCCTTTGTGAATTCTTGCTATTATTTCCTGAGCTACTGGAGTCCGATCCAGGAAATTGATGCTCATGACTATATCTTGAAGTGTTTTCCCTATGCTTTCCTGTAGTAGTATCAAGGGTTCTGGTCTTATAGTAGAGTCTTTGATCCATTTTTGCATTAATTTTTTTGAAGAGAAAGAAAGATACAGATCTAGTTTCAGTATTCTCCTGTGGGAATCTAGTTTTCCTAGCACCATTTGTCTCACTCCATGTGGGGCTCTTCAGCTTGGGATTGGAACCCCACATCCCACTGGTGTTGAGTGTGATAGAGACACAACCACTCTGGGAGTCCTTCAGGGATGCAACTCAGAACTCAACTTTATTCCTGTGCATCATGCTTATAAGCATTTCAGGCTAGCCCATCAGAATCTGTGATGTTCCCATGATGTTCTTGGGTTAGCCAATCAGCACCATATGACTCAGCAAAAAATTTGAGAAGGGAGCAAGAAATTTGAGGAGGGACATGCCCTGACTGCAGTGGGCAGGAGCCATCTTGTTTTGACCTCATGGACTCAAACCGAGTGCGCCACAGCAAGTCATAAAAGAGTTTGTGGTGTGCCTCAGGACTCCAGGTGGGCTGGACACACCTTGACCCAAGCAGGCTCAACATTGTGCTTCTTCCCTTCCTTCCTTGGCCCCATAATTTCTAGATTTATCCCTACAACTCCAGTAAGAATGGCCAAAATTAACAAAACAAACAATGACAATGCCTGCAAGAGAGAAAAAGGAACGCTCTTACACTGCTGGTGGGACGGTAAATTAGTTTAGGCACCTTATATACCTTAGACAACTAAGAATAAAACTATCATATGACCACTCCTAGGCATACTCCCAAAGAAAAGATACCACTCCTGGGAGTACTCCCAAAGAAAGATAAGTCATCATACCAAGGGATACTTGCACTTCCATATTTAATGCAGCATTCCCCACAATTGCAAAGGTATGGAATCAACCAAGATGTCCATCAACAGAGGAGTGGGTTGAAAACTGTGGTATATATACAAAATGAGATATTAATTA
The DNA here is from genome assembly GCA_007922755.1 of Pedetes capensis. NCBI lineage: Eukaryota > Metazoa > Chordata > Mammalia > Rodentia > Pedetidae > Pedetes > Pedetes capensis. Next base: position 11,223 of record VMDO01007628.1, on the reverse strand, counting down.
TTTAGTAGTAAAGAAGAATGAAATTATCTCATTTGTAGTAAAATAGATGGAACTGGAGAATATCATTTTAAGAGAACTAACCCAGACCCAAAAAGAAAAATACTACCTGTTCTCGCTCTTATGTGGGAACTAAATCTAACTTAAAGAAAATATTTTTTTTACATATATAGATATATAAAAATGAACAATCACACTTATCTAAGAATGGAAAACACAAGTGGACCTGATAGGAAGAGGTAGGGGATCAGCGGGTGGGAGCAGAGGATGGGAAAGAGAGGATGGTGAAAGAGAACAATGCAGAGCAGTAAAGAAGGAGAGGAAAAACACAAAATGTAGGATGTAACTATATGAATATATGAAAACAAGGGAAAGAAAACAATCAATAATAGTATAACCCACAATTGTATATGATTCTCACTGTATGTTAATTAAAATTTCTATTTTTTCTTTTCTTCTTTAGTTCATAATGTTCTGTAAAATGTTAATTAAAATTTCTATTTTTTCCTTTTCTTCTTTAGTTCATAATGTTCTGTAAAATGTGTAAAGATAAATGTGTAAACAAAACTGATTTAATAGTTGCATAATGGATATATCAAGTGACTTATTACTCTGCACTCTACCAACACTTATTAAAAAAAGAAAAGAAAACACTATACTAAGTAAAAGAAGCCAAGAACAGAAAAACACATATAATAGTTTGTTAGTCAGCTTTCCATTACTGTAACAATTACATGAGATAATCCAATTATACAGAGAGAAAGTTGATTTTGGCTCACAGTTTTGAAGGTTTCAGTCTGTGGTTGATTGGTCTGATTGCTTTTGAGTTTGTGGTGAAGTAGCACATCATGACAGGGAGTGTGTGGAGGAGCAAATATGCTCACTTCAGGGCATCCAGGAAGCAAAAAGGAGGAAGAGGATGAAACTGATATTCCCATTTGCCTTTCAAGGCCAGGCTCCCAAGGACCAGAAGACTTCCCAGGAGCTCCCTCTTCTTAAAGGTTCCACTACCTCCAAATAGAACCACAGGATGGGGACCCAGCCTTGAATACATGGGCCTTTGGGGGACATTCATCCAAACCATAGCAAGTATTATTCCACTTCCATGAAAGATTGAGAATATATAAATCCAAAGAGACAGAAGGCAGGTCAGTGGCTTCTAGGCACTGGAGGAAGCAGGGAAAATGGAGGAATTACTTATAGGGTTTGGGTTTCTTTTTGGGGCAAGGAAAATGTTCAAGACCTAGATAAGTGGTTGTATGCATTTTGAATTACTAAATGTCACTGAATTGTACGCTTTAACATGGTTAAAATCATGACATGTTATGTGAAATTTACTTCAATAAATTATAAAAATGCTTGTAAAAAGGCTGTCTTTTCTCTAGCATATGGTTTTAATGCCTTTGTGAAGAACCAGATGGCTGTAGCCATGTAGGTTTATTTCAGGGTTCTCTATTCTCTATCATTGTTCTATATTTCTGTATTCATGCCAATACCATGCTGTTTTTGTTACTATGGCTCTATAGTATAATTTGAAATCAAGTATTGTGATACTTTCAGCATTGTTCTTTTTCCTTTGGAGTGCTTTGTCTATGTAAAGCTTCCTGATGAGGATTGTTTTTTCTACTTCTGTGAAGAATGTTATTGAAATTTTGATGAGGATTACATTGACTTTGTAGATTGCCTTTGGTAATATGTCCATTTTCAGATTATTAATTCTGTCAGTTCATATGCATGGAAGATCTTTCCATCTTTTAGTGTCTTCCATAATTTATTTCTTCCATGGTTTAAGGTTTTCACTGTAGAGATCCATAGGGATCTTTCATATCCTTAGCTAAGATTATTCCTAGCTGTTTTTCCTTGTTGGTTTTTAAAAGTCTTTTTTTACTATTGTGAGTGGGATTCTTTTCCTGACATATTTCTCAGTATGTTCATTACTGGTATACAGTAAAACCACTGATTTTTGCATGTTGATTTTGTTTTTGTTTTTTGTAGTACTAGAGTTTGTGTATGCTAGGTCAGTGCTCTACCACTGAGCTTCACCTCCAGCTCCTTTTTATTTTGCACTTTTTGCTTTGAGTTGAGGTCTTGCTAAGTTGTGCAGGCTGCTTCTGGTCTGTAACCTTTGTTTGTTCTACTTCATCCTCCCAAGTAGCTGGGATTACAGGCATGAGCCATGATGCCTGGCTTTGTATACTGATTTTGTATCCTGCCACTTTGCTGAAAGTGTTTATCAGACCTAAGAGTTTTCTGATAGAATCTTTAGGGTCTTTTAAATAAAGGATTATATTGTTTAAAAATAGGTATAATTTGACTTTTCATATTTGTATCCCTTTTCTTTCTGTTGGCTTATTGCTCTGGTTAAGAATTCAAGCAGTATATTGAATAAGAGTGGAGACAGTAGACACAATGTCTCGTTCTTGATTTTAGATGAAATGCCTTTAGTTTTTGCCTGTTTTATAATGTTGGCCATATATTTTTCATATATACTTTATTATGTTATGATCCTAGTTTCTTCAGAGCTTTTTACTATGAAGGGATGTTGGATTCTGTCAAAGGATTCTTCATCTGTTGAGATGATATTGTAGTTTTTATTATATTTGTTGATTTGCATGTGTTGTACCACCCTTGCATCCCTGGGATGAAATCAACTTGATCATGGTGTATGATCTTTTTAATATGTTGTCGAATTCAGTTTGCTTGTATTTTATTGAGGATTTTTGCATCTGTGCTCATCTGAAATGTTGGTCTATAATATTTTTTTTATCTTATTCTTATCTGATTTTGGTATCAGGGTAATATTGGCTTCATGGAATGAATTGAGTATTCTGTCACTTTACATCCTATTGACTAGTTTAAGGGGCATTGGTGCTAATTCTTTTTTAAAGGGGTGGTAGAATTCTACAGTGAATCTATCTGTCTCTGGGCTTTTGTTTATTGGGAGACTTATTGATTGCTTCAATCTCATTGCTTATTATAGATCTGTTTAAGTTGTTTGTATCCTCATGGTTGATGTTTGGTAGGTTATATGTGTCCAACAATTCTTCCCTTCCTTCTAGAATTTCCAATTTATTGGAATGTGAGTTTTCAGAATATTCCCTAATGATCCTCTGGATTTCAGTGGTATCTGTTGTAATACCCCCTTTCCATCTATATTTTTCTTAATTCACATCTTCTCTCTTTCTTTTGGTTAGTTTGGCAAAGGGATTTTCAACCTTGCTTATCTTTTTGAAGAGCCAATTTTTCTTTCTTTAAACATTTGTATTATTCATTTAGTCTCTATTTCATTAACTTATGCCCTCATCTTTATTATTTATTTCTATCTACTGATTTTGGGTTTTGCTCATTCTTGTTTTTCTAAGATATTGAGGTGTATCATTAGGTTATTTACTTGAAATCTCTCTGAATTTTTACTGTAGGTACTCATACCTATAAACTTTCCACTTACAACTGCTTTTGCTACATACCAAAGGTTCTGGTGAGTTGTATTTTCATTTTAATTTTCACTTGATTCTAGGAATTTTTAAATCTCTTCCTTAATTTCCTTAATGGCCAATGGTCTTTCAACATTGTGTTTGTTCAACATGTGCTCATATATTTTCTGCAATTTCTTTGATATTGATTTTAAGGTTTATGTTACTATGATCTGATAAGATATAAGAAATTATTTCTGTTTTTATATTTGTTAAAATTTGATTTATGGACTAAAATATGATCCATTTGAGGGAAAGTTCCATGAGCTGTTGAGAGGAATGTGAACTCCATAGCTGTTTGATGGAATATTCTGTAGATGTCTGTTAAGTGCATTAGATCTGTAGTGCTATTTAACTATGCAGTTTCTTTGTTGACTTTTTTTTTTTTGGTCTGGATGATATATCTATTGATGAGAATGGGTATTAAAGTTACCCACTATTATTATACCTGGACCCGTCTCTCCATTTATGTCCAGTAGTATTTGTTTATGAACTTTGGTACACTAACATTTGGTGCATATATATTTATAATCACTAGATCTTCTTGATAGATTGTTTTCTTTATTAATATGTCATGACCTTTTTACCTCTTGTGACTGATTTTAGCTTGAATTCTACTTTGTCAGATATGTCTCTAGCCACTCAGGTTTGTTTTCTGCTTCTACTTGCTTGATGTATTGTTTTCCATCTTTTCATTTTCAGTCTGTGTATTTGCCAGTGAGGCATTTTTTTTCAGACAACAAACTGTGTTATCTTTTTTTTTTTCATTAACCCATCCAGCCAATCTGAGTCTTTTAATTAGAGAGTTAAGAGTATTTACATTTAGGGTTATTGAGAGGTAGTTGCTGATTGCTGAATTTTTTTTTTTTGTCCTGTTCATTTGAATTGTTTTTGTCCTTTTCTTTCTCCCTTATTCAACTTAAGAATTTGTTGGTTTACTGTATTGGACATATTTGATTCTTTCCTACTTCCCATTTGTTCACCCATTCCTCTTGTGATATTTATTCTTTCCTGAGTTCTCATGTTTGAGACTGTCTTTCTTCCTCCTATGTGTGCAGAATTTCTTTAAGTATCTTCTGTAGTGATGGCTTGTGGTCATGAATTGGTTTATTTTATGCTTTTCTTGGAAGGTGGTTATTTCTCCAATGATGTTATAAGATAGTTTTGCTAGATGTACTATTCTTGGTTGGAAATTACTTAAAGACCTTGAAATATATAATTCCATGCTTTTCTGGATTTTAGGGTTTCTGCTGGGAGATATGATATTGTTCTGATGAGTGCACCTTTGAGAGTTGGCATTTTTTGTCTTGCAGTTGTTAATATTGTTTCTTTGTCTTGTAGTTTGGCATTTTTACTCTAATGTGACAGAGAATTTCTTATCTGGTCATATTTATTTGGTGTTTTAAATACCTCCTGTACTTGAGTATACATATCTTTCCCTAGATTTGGGAATTTTCTGCTATAACTATATATCTTAGTTTGTATCTCAGCTCCTTCTTCTACCCTATGGATTCTTAGGTTTGGTCTCTTGATCATGTCCCAGACTTTTGAAAGTTGTGATCATGCTTATTTATTTCCTTTTCTTTATTGCTGTCAGAATGTAATATTTCCTTGACCTTGTCTTCATTGCCTGATATTTTTTCTTCTGCTTTATCTAGTTTGTTAATGATGCTTTCTACCATGTTGTTTTTGTTTGATTTCTTAAGCTTTTCATTTCTAGTATTTCTCTCTGGTTGTTTTTCAGAGCCCCAGTTTCCTCACTGACTTTCTCATTCATGTTGATGACTTTGTTTTCCAGATTCTGAATTTACTTCCTTATTTCATTCATCTGTTTGCTTGAATCATAGGTCATATTTTGCAGCTAGACTTTTGAATTCTTTGTCTTTCATTTCAGCCACTTCGGTATTTTTGGATTCAGTTATTGAGGCATTGTGAATTTTTGAAAGAGTCATTCTTTGATTTTTTTGTATTTCTTGTGTTTCTAAGTTGTGATTTGCATACCTGTTGAGATGCATATCTCTTCTGGTTTTATTTGCGGGTCTTCTTAAGCAGCTTTCTCTTAAGGGCTCAATACCCAATACTATTCAGAGAGGAAAAAACAAACCACTGTAACAGCAACAACAGCAAAACAATCCAGATACAGAATACAATTCAAATCTAATAAGCCAACTACTACACCATCAATAGCTTTAGGGAAAATGGCAAGAATAATATAGAATGAGCTATGAAGGTGAAAATTAATTAAGGTAAAAGTAATGGATGAAATAAAGGAGGAGCAGAGAAAGAGAAAAAAGAAAGCTCAGAGCACTCAATCCTGCCTGGCAGCCAAACGCACACATCAGGGTGACAGCTACAGAGACAGAGCAGTTTGCAGGTCATGGTGGGCTCAGGGCTCTTAGTCTCTGCAGTCATCTTCAGGTGATGGGGCTCACTCCTTGCCACAGAGGGTGGGGCCACAACTCAAGCTCCCTGCTGCTTAAACTTTTCAGCCTGTTGGTATACAATTCCACCCTACTCCAAACTGCCTCTCTGGATGTCTCCCACTCAGACTCTGTGGCAGGGTGTCACCAGGTTCCCTGAGTGGTGATTCTTCCTTATTTTCAGATCCCTGAGTAGCTCAGTCTTAGTAGGCCCTTTCTCAGGATGGTGCCTGGATATAGCACTCTGTGTATGTGCTGTATACATGGGCAATAAAGCAACGGATCTCTTCTGTGCTGGCCTGCCACACAGAGGTAGTCTCTGCCACATCAAATCCCAGCACTGGATTTAAAGCTTGAGAACTATGGATTTCTTCTGCAGCTAGGACTGCCATTCTGTTTTCACCAGGGCTGCCTGGCTTACCTTGTGTTTTGTCTTCAGCCTCCCTCCTACTTCCAGGAAACCGGTTGGAGCTGTGGACTGTTTCCTACTTTTCTCTGCATCACCTCTCTTTTTCTTTCTCTTCCTTCCCATCTTTCTTATTTTTTCTTTCCTCCTACATTTTTTGAGACAGCATTTTGCTATATCACCCATTTTCATAACCTGTACTTGCTATGTAGCCCATGCTGGCCTCAAACTCAAGATTTTCCTGTTTCAGCTTCTCAGGTGCTGAGATTACAAGTGTGTGCCACCATGACCAGCTTTCTTTGTTGCCTTTCTGTTTCTCTATGTATTTTTTCATATCCTTTCACCTCTTTCTTGATTCTGATACTCTTTTTCTCTTTCTAATTAGAATATTTTCTCTTTTTTCCCACCTTGACTCCTCTCATTTATGGAGTTGAATCTTACCCCAGAAGCTCTCCTTTGATTATTTTTAACCACTTATAAATGGAAAAATCATTCTTAGTTTGTAGGTCAGACAAAAATGGGAAACAGGCTGGATTGGGATCACAGGCCCTGTAGCTGACCCGTCCTATTGAGAAACACTGATCTAGGATCCAGTAGAATCTCAGAGACATTGAACAATATAGACATCTTCATTCTGCTTTAAGACTTGGCATGTAAGAATAGGAAACTTTGGTTTCTTGTTTACCATTAAATTCCTATCATATAGATGCTTAGCCAGTATTTGCTGAATTAGTAAATACTAGTTTCTAGTCAATAAGCCTATAAAGATCTGTTGGATGCATGAAATGCATGAATGATTTCTGATCTATTTTATACAATATTTGAGCCTAAGTATGATGGGATTAAAATGAATTTTCACTCATACAGGGTTTAAAAATAGGGAGAAGTATGTTTTTTTTTTCCTGAGAAGAAAGATGTGCTTAGTAGTTAGGGATCATTTTGGACAGGTAACTAACTTAAGTATGAGTAACTTAAGTGCATATTATTTTGGATAATTCAGGAAGCAGAAAGGTGTAGCAGAGAAGCAAAGTATTCTTGGCTATTCCTGAGGTACTTTACTGTTAGATTTTCTAAAAAGTGATTAGATAAGAGATTCTAAAAAGTGATTAAACCAATCATTCAGAAAAATAAGATTTTTAAAATTAGTTAATTAATTTTTTGTGGTAGTGAGAAGTTGAACCCAGGGCTTCATGCATAATTTGTGAGTACTCTGCTGCTGAGCTGTACCCCTAGATGCTTTATAAAAATTTTTTTTAAATTGAGCCAGAATCTTGCTAAGTTATAGAGGCTTCCTCTGGCTTCTACCCTGTGATCCTCCTGTCTCTACTTCCTGAGTTGCTGGGATTACAAGTGTGTGCCACCACACCCAACAAGAGTGCTATATTTTAGCTGTTTAACAAACCATGTGTCCCTCCAGTTAATGTGTACTTTCAGGTATTTTGCTCATCTTTTAGATAGGGGTAACTGTGGAACCTATGATATTTTCAAACCCATTTAGGTTGCACTCAAATAAAGAACTTAGTAAGCCTTTAAGCACTGCTTTTCGGATGGGGCTATGTTCCTCAGATATGCACTATTTTATCAACTCAAAGATGTTTTTGCCCAGCCGCCTTAACTTTGTGTTCCATTATTTGCTGAAAGGAGTGGATCTGACATGGCAATGGCAGTGTGAAATTCCTGTTAATTTTTTTTTTCTTTTGTTGGTGTAAGGGTAGTAGTACACCCACCCAGGGCAGGGCATGTGATGGAAAGATTGCCAGGCTACCCTTTTCACCACCTGTGTTGTCAAAGTGCTAACCCTTCCAAGCCAAGCCTCTGAAAACCCATAATATGATTTTCTTTAGAGCTTGACTATGGGAATTAAATAAGACAGCCTGTGTCAACTGTTTAGCACAAAGCTTAGAGAATGGCGATGGTAACTATTATTTACATTAAATTACAATTTTTTTGCCTTAATATTTTTTAACTCAAGATGACTAGGTGACTGTTGTCACTGCATAATGGCCACTCATTATATGCAGAGTTAATGTTAACCACTTACAAATGTGAGTTTTATCCTCACAGAATAGCCTATGGTTCTGCTGTGCACATGTGGACAAGATCCTTTTTAACTACTATTTTTCTTGTCTGCTGTTGTATGAAAGCCACAGGGAATGCAGACAGACTAAAGGACTGATCCTGTTAGGCTTCATGAGCCATGAGTTTATTGGGGTTTCTTACAAGGGTGTGGGTGACTCACAGACAGCCTTTATGTACAGCTCCACCATTGGGAGGAGTCCTGAAAGAGTCTGACCAAGAAGTCCCTAGTAGCTAGCCTACTGTCAAGTCCCACTCTCAGTCTTTCACCTCTTATGTAACCTACATTACTTCAAATGCTGGAGGAGTTAGTGTTTGGCATCTCAGAGGTGGGTTTCTGATCCTTATTTCCCCTCCCTTCAGGATTGTTCTTTTACATCATAGTAGGCCTAGCCATGCTGTATAGTTTTTCTTATTTTGTTGTCATGTTGTTGTTAGGTGCCGTCCAGTTGATGTCTGACTCATAGAAATCCTACACACAACAGGTGAAGCAGTGTTGTTAGTACTTCTCTGCTATTCATAGGATTTTCAATGGCTGATTTTATTGTCATGGGTCCCCTGAAGCCATTCCCCATGTTCTGTATCAAGCTGGTTAAGATGGTGATCATCATGTCCAGCTTAGAGGAACCAGGTACACAACATATTTTAACTGCTTGAAGAGGGTTAATACAAATTTCATTGGGATTTGTGAGAAGGAATACAAGAGGTGTTATTCATTCATTGATTCATTCATTCATTGTTTATTTCAATAAGTGCTGAGCACCAATAGTGTGCCAAGCACTGAGTCAACAATTGAAGAATGGCACACTACTCTAAAGAGCTCACTCACGTGTATTGGGGATATAGTCTGTTAATGATTGGTGCAGTCATTAGGTTTACTGGGACATGGGCATGCAGGAAAGGGACACCTATCCTGGCTTTGGGAGACTTGAGAGAATCTTCCAGAAGAATTAATACCGCCATTGAAGGCAGGTGAAGCTGTGATAGAGGGACTGAACCAGCATGAGAGGGAACAGTAACAGGAGAGGTTTTTAAGGGCAGTGTGAGCCATTTACACAACACAAGCACTATCCTCAGGCAGCGGGAGCCTTTGAAAGGTTTTAGGCACACAAAAACATTGGTGTGCAGAAATAAAAATTTTTGCAATCTTGTGAACATGCAAAGACCTAGGCAAGGAGTTAGTTAGGTGCTGTGGCAGCTCTCCAGGCAAGGGGAACCAGTGGCCAAGGGAGATGAATGAAGTGAAAATAAACAGGCTCAAGGTCTATTGAGGAGTTAGAATTGATATCACTAGGTCAGTAATTCTTAGTGAACATGTGAATGATGAAGTATTAAATCAGAATTCCCCAAGTTTTTACTTCAGCCTCTGGGTGCCGTTTACAGAGACAGGAAACATCAGAGGGGCAGCAAGTTTCATCTGGAGAAGTGAGGGGATGATGAGTTCACTTTTATGACATATTGATTTTTCTTTTCTTTAGTACTTAAGAGAGCTTCAGTGAAGAGTCCCTGAGAGGTCAACGATTTAGGAGAGGTATTCTAGCATGTGTTCATTTTCCAGTGAGCAATCTAGTCAGCCCTTTAGGATACCAACCCAACACAGGCACCTCAATCCTCAGAAAGAGAGTGAAAATTAGTGGTTCAAGGAAAGAAAACTCTTTAGGCACCATAGGTATAGCTGCATCATACATGTAGATAACTAAGGAATTAAAAAAAAAAACAAAAAAACCTTCAACTAAACACCAGTCAATCAATGTGATTGTTGAAAGACTTCATGACTACCAACTAAATTATCTCTCCTGAGATGAATAAGAAGGAAAATAAATGCTATGGTTGAAGATTCTGGTAGGAAGTCTGCCTGCTAGAGGCAGGAGCTTAGAAAAGGTTCTGGAGTTATCTTTCTCAATTATAGTTCTGGGCTGGGGTTTAGCTCAGTTGGGAGAGTGCTGTTCTGTATTGTCTGAGGATCCGGGTTTGATCCCTAACACTGCAAAAACAGGAGAAGGATGTGGCAATCCACTCCCAAAGCAATCCTGAATCAATCAGTCATTGAAAACCCTGTGAGGGTCGCTGAGTCAGACCCCACTCCATGGCACCTAACAATAACAACAACAACAACATTATATTACTAGATAGCTGTATTAAGGCAATCACATCCGATCTAGGAACAAAGTTGAAAATGGATAATGAAATGTACAAAAAATAATGTAAATTCTTATTGAGGCAAACTATATATACCATAAAATTCACTGCCTGAAATATATAATTCAGTATTTTTTAGTACGTTCACAAGGTTGTGCAACTATTATTTTTGTTGTTAGGTGCCGTCGAGTCAAGTCCGACTTATAGCGACCCTATGTACAGCAGATCGAAACACTTGCCGATTCTGTGCCAGGCAAACGATCTTATTTATGTTTAAGCCCATTGTTGCAGACACTGTGTCAATCCATCTGGTGGAGGGTTTTCCTCTTTTGCATTGACCTGCCACTCTCCCAAACATGATGTCCTTTTCCAGGGATTGATCTCTCCTGACTACATGTCCGAAATATGTAAAACGCAGTCTGGCCATTCTTGCTTCCAAGGAGCACTCTGGTTGTACTTCTTCTAGGACAGATTTGTTGGTTCTTTTGGCAGTCCATGATATATCCAATAGATGTCTCCAGCACCACAATTCAAAAGCATCAATTCTTTTTCTGTCTCTCTTGTTCAATGTCCAGCTTTCACAACCATATGATGCCACTGAAAATACCATGGCATGAGTCAGACGCACCTTCCTCTTCAATGTGACATCTTTGCTTTTCAATACTCTAAAGAGATCTTTTGCCACAGCTTTTCCTAGAGCAGTGCGTCTTTT